>JAEHOF010000218.1:0-29850 GCA_018257905.1 Gillenia trifoliata | reverse complement strand
AAAAATCGACAGCCCAAGCCACCGAGGTGGCTGACGTCAGGCTGACGTCAGCCACGCTGATTAAAAAATTTTGCGTCAGGCGCGTCCCGACAGCCGACTGCGGGGTGGGGCCCGCCTGTCGGCCACAATAATTCTAACCGTTGGGGGAAGCCACGTGGCTTCCCCTGGACCGTGCGATCTCAACGGCTCTTTAATTTGAGCCGTTGGATCTGCAACGATAATAAAAAATAAAAAAAAGGATTTAATCTCAACCGTTGGATCTCAGATCAACGGTTGATATTAATTCCTTTATAAATTTTAACAAAATTTTTTTAAAATTCAGAAAAGTCCACGTTGTGACACGTGGCACAATCTGGAGCGTTTAAATTCAAATTTTTTTAAATCCAACGGCAGAGATTAATTAGGTGAATAAAAAATTTAAAAAAATTGTAAAAAATCTGTAAAAATCGGGAAATTTTTTTTAAAAAATTTGTACATTTGTTTTTAAACTTTTGTATAAAAACCTTGGCAATATCATCTACTTTACACCACAATTCCATAATTGACAACACATTTTTATTCAAAACACCAAATAAATTTTACATCAACACACCAAATAAAAATTACATCAACACACCAAACAAAAATACTTAAACACACCAAATAAAAATTACATCAACACACCAAATAAAAATTACTTCAACACACCAAACAAAAATTACTTCATTTAAATTTGTTAGACATCTTCGTTAAAAATCTTATCGGAAATCCATCACCAATAATTGTCTTTTCAGATTATGACACGTGGCGCAACGAGAACGATTAAAAATTTTATCCGATATAACAAATAAAATTATTTTGAATTATTTTATAAATAAATAAAAAAATACAAATATTTTATTGTTATTGGTTTTTCAGATAATGACACGTGGTGCAACGAGAACGATTAAAAATCTTATCCGAAATTACAAATAAAATTATTATGTATTATTTTATAAATATAAAAAATACTAATATTTTATTGTCAATTGCCAGGGCAATTTAATTGTAGGGGTGGAGAGGAAAAAAGCAATTGACAGGGGAATACACTGTTCATTAGGGCAATTACTGTTCATTGGGGTGGATTGAATAGTGATTGCCTGGGGGGAGGTGGGCAACACTGGACTTGCTCTAATACCCTTCTTCCATCCTCCCTTTTGACTATAAATATTAGAACAGTAGCAGCTTCTACCCCTTATATATGACAATTCTCCTTTAGCAACCATCTTATTTCTTAACTCTGTAATGTTGATTTTGGTTGAATAATAACTACTAGATTATCAGAATAGAATTAATGACGAATAGGGTTTGAGACTACATATACTACGAAGGGTGTTGGTTGTTGGACTTGGGTGTAATATGTGCAGTAGTTGATTTGGGCGGGCTAAATCCAGTTGGGTTGGGTATAACACAGCCCAATAAATGGTCAAGTTGACATTGGGTTGGATTTGGGCGAGTTATGACTAAGAAAAAACCCGCCCATTCAGATTTAAAGTCGGGTTGGACATGGACGGGTTCGGATTGGCACAACCCAAATTGCACTCCTGGTGGTAATATATTACTCATTAATTTCACACAATAATCTAATTAATGCGTATTGGGTTGTTAGAGCTTTCTTTTTCAACTTACTATGTATTAGGTTTAAACCATCCCCTCTTATTAGTGTAGAGTATTGGTTGTATGGGGATTGTAATGAAAATGGCTTACATATAAAAAATTTAATGAAAAGTATTTAATGAACTTTTATTAATAATAAGGACAAAAAAATAAAAAACAATAAAAAGGGATAGTGGCATTTTCGTAAACAAGTGGAAGTTTGGGTGCGGTGATATTTTCATAAATAAGTTGAAGTTTGAAAAATAAGAGGCGGTGGCAGTGACTGTTTCTTGCCAGTGACACCAAAGTTTAACTTATTTATGAAAATGTCACCGCCTCTTTTTTTTTTGTCCTTATTATTAATAAAAGTTCATAAGTTTTTTTTACTTAAATTTTTTTTAAGGTCTTTTTAATTAGTTTTCTTAAAAAATATCTAATCAATAATATATGTTTGCATTAATGCATTGACCTTAAGGTAATACTAATGTCAATGTGCTATAATATTATGTGTTTAGCATATGCTTTGTTGACTTGACCCAAACATTGAGGAGCCTTAATGCCAAAAGGTCACTCCAACTAATTACATGGAATATTTGAACCGGGATTATATAAACTTCTCTATGAGGAAAAAGTGTCATTTAGTTGCCCCTAATTTTCTTGTATGTTGCCTATATATAATCATAAATCATATATGTACAATTAGCTAGGGAAGTACCCCATTAGTAATTTTAATTATTAATACATAGTATACTTATTATTCTTGTTTTAATTTGGCTTTAGTGGAGCGCTTGAGACCCTTTGTGGCCAAGAATTTGGTGCAAGGCAATATGGCGTGCTACAAGGCTCATGCCTCACTTCTAGGGGTGGGCACGAGTCAAACTGGATCCATTTTTGGTGAGTCTGGACTCAACTTATTATTATTTTTAAACAAGTACGAGCCGGTTTGAATTTATATATTTTCTTTAGTGAAATTGGATGGTTTGGATTCGTTTGATACGATCCAGTTGGTATGGGTCAAACGGATCCGAACCATTTGAGGAGGCATGGAAGTCTAAGGGGGTTGGGGTGGGGGTGCAGGACATGGAGCGGTTGGAGCAACATTAGAAGAGGATGTTACTTTACTAGTCAGGTTGAGGGAACTTCGAAGCGTGATGGCCCTGGGTATTACATGCGTATTAATGAAAAAGACAACAAAAAAATTAGTTTTTGAAGATTGTTTATTGTATATAGAAAAGTATAGACACACACATATCCATATAGTATATAATAAAGTAGGAAACCAAGTCAACATATTAAAGCCATCATATATTAGCAAAGTAGGAAAACGGAATATGCACTCTCTGTATAGAAAACTAGAGTCGCGATTGTTGCATTTAATTAAAGCGAGCATATTAAAAGAAAAAAACACACAAACCATGAGCAATTTTGTGTACCCAAATCTGTACAAGGAAGAAAAAAACAAGCAGAAAACCCAATAAATTTGATCGTTGTTTAAACTTCTTAATCTTAGGGTTAGATAGATATGGATCATGGGCTTCATTGTGGTCCATTAATAAAATGACAAGTATTAAGACAACTTTTAAATAGTCCGGACTGAGATACCGCACATAAGAAATATGAACTCGATTTTAGACTTGTTTTTACACAAGCCCGATCCAATTCGGACGTTTTGAAAAATAAAAATAACAACCAGATGATTTTTACATTGAGCCTGATAATACAGTCTAGATCCACGAATCCAAAGACCTGTATACCCACCCCTATTCATTTCCATGATAACTTCATTGGTTATTTCCTCTATTTGGTTATTTTCATAAACTATTCTAATTTTGTTACATTAAGACCCGGAGATCTCAAAACTCTCTGCGGTCTTTATGAAATTCTTCATACCTAGATTTGTAGCATTTGGCATCGTCTAGAACGTGTTAAGATTTCTTCAAACCCAATTTTCGGTTGTAGCCCCTTTCATTTTTTCCCTCACCATTCTCGCCCTTCACATAGGGATTACTTATACTCTTGTACATGGGAAGGGTTATCCATTGCTATTACCATTCCACCCTTGTTTAGGTCCCGAAGTGCATTAATGACACATTCCGACCTGGATATCCAGAATGATATCGAAATCGAGGCGTGCTGGGCGACACCCGGAAGGTGACGAAAGCCATGTCAAGTAGATGAAGTGGAAATTTCTGAATAAAATAAGGGTTTTTATCACCCACGGGCCCTGAACTTTCACTCACCAGACTGATTGATGCCTGAACTTTAAAACCGATCACATAGATGCCCAGACTTATAAAAACAAGACTTTGTGATACTTCCGTCCCAATTCCGTTATCTCTCCGTCAATCTAAATGAGTTTTTATCACCCACGGGCCCTGAACTTTCACTCACCAGACTGATTGATGCCCAAACTTTAAAATCGATCACAGAGATGCCCAGACTTATAAAAACAAGACTTTGTGATACTTCCGTCCCAATTCCGTTATCTCTCCGTCAATTAAGAGGGTAAATATGTCATTTCGCACCATATGTTTGATGAAATGACCTTTAAGGCATTGATTACATGGTCTGATCCTTTCCCTCATTCTCTTTCCAATTTTCCCTCCCAAATTGGTTGAAATTTCCCTCCTTTTCTTATCATTTCCGTCCAAATTGGTTGACCCAACCTCTTAATATTCTTGTATAGAACATTCAATTGATAAAAGGCTATGCCCAAGTAAGTTAATTCGATGAATCAATAATTGATTTAGGTCTATTTCATCTAAGAACACATATTGCTTTTGCTTTATTTTGTCTATTTCAACCTTCATTTGATTTAGGTCTATGAATTCTTAAGACTAAGATAGTATGATTAGTTGGTATTATGACTATTATGATATTTTAATGATATTATGGATGTTATGACTATTATGGATTTTTTTATGGATGTTAATTTTGTTATGTTTCTTATGTTCTCATTTTTATTTTTTGGGTTCTTTAGATATAGGCCCTTGTAACTCTTGTTTCCTAAACTTAAATCCATCTATCTTTAAACATCCAAATAAAACCCAAAATTCAAAATTGTTGACATGTGAAAAAATAAGTAACATATTATTACAAATTATTTACAACTTATGCCACAATACCCTAATTATGTTAATGAAGCAATTTAACATTTTAAAATTCAAATAGTAGGTGCACTATTTGTGAGAGTGAAAAACTGTATCATTTCAAGAGTTGACTTCACAATTATAAATTTATGGTATGCAAATAATTTACTTATACTTTTTATCTAAAATAGAGTTAAATTAATTTTTAATCAAATAACATGCCTCTGTTTTTGTACTAATTAATTTACCTATATATAAATTTATCTATGATTAGCACGTTATTTATTTTTGTAGGTAAATTATTTTGCATGTATTATTATTTTATATGCAAATAATTGACCTATATTTTTATGTAAAATATAGGTAAATTATTTTGTAGGTAAATTATTTTGCATGAATTTTTACATATATTAGACATTTTTTTTTAATTATATATGTGTATGTGTAAAATAATTTACCTACATTTATATGTAAAATATAATCTTCGTGACATTAATTAAGCATGTATTATTACATATTTTAGGCATGTTTTAATGTTCTTATATATAAGGCAATGAATTTATGACATTAATGTTTTTTTTCTTTTTGTAAAATCATTAATTCTCTCTTACAATCCGTATGGAATTAATTGTGTACATCAAACATTCAAATATGGGTATTTTAGGCATCTAAAAAATTTAAAATGTGTAAAGTCAAACATAATTAATGAATTTGCTTATGTGGAGTCTAGTCAATGGGTTATAATCGAGTAAAAAACTTATGTCGGATTTTATGTAGAGAAAATTAAATTTCAGGGACTAAAGTCACATTTTCTGTAACATCCCGTTCAAAAATTTAATTTATTTTATTCTCAGAAGTGGGAAATGACGTTTTTACCCCTTGGTTGACTTTTTGGTTGACTTTTGTGTCGTAACTCGTACGATGCATCCAATTGTATTTTCTTGACGTGCTCGTCGATACGAATTCGTAGACGCGAGCCGTACGTCGTTCGGACTCCGAACGAATATTTTACGGACGTCGATTTTTCGGCATTTTCCGTATTTCATTTGGGTCTGTTTTGTCTGGTTTGGGCTGGGGCCCATTTGTCTGCAGACAGTGACCAATCCCAGATTTCCTGGGATTTGTCTGGTTGGGTTTTGGCTCCTTGTGCCGAGCCCTTCCCTTCTCCTTCTTCTTCTTGTTCTGCAAACATCCAAGGCCAACCCGTGGCCATTCTTGGTTTTGTTTGGCTTCACCATCCTCACCAAATCGAACCCAAAACTTGGGCTTCATCACCTTGAACCCTGCAGCATTCTTCTTGCTGCCCAGAAACGGACCCAACAACTTGGTGAATTTACTCAAGCCACCCGTGGCTTGAGTTCAAGCTTTTCCCTTCGATTTTCCTTGAACAAATCACATTGGCTTGTTCTTCTTTGCTTGAACCCTGGCCCTGGGAGTGGTGGTGAACCCAGAAAGCCCTGAACTTCCTTTCCCAGAAACCTGGAATTTCTCCACCGTCGAAGTCAACTTTTGCCGACTTGAAAATCCACATCCTGGAGCTGGAGGGAGCTCAAAGGCATCACCAATCTTCTTTTTGAGAACCCAGGAGTTGTACTCAGGCCCTGTTTGGCCATTTCTGACCGAGAACCCAAGTTCTGGAAACTGTCACTTTTGGACCCGAGGAGTGTTCTTCAATTTCAGGCCACTTATGGCCAGTTTTTGGTCCCCAAAATGGTACAATCTTGTTCTCCTCACTTCTAGCTTCATTTTGGTACTTGAATCGTCCAATTTGGACTTAAAACGAAGAAGTTATGAAGCTCTGAAGTTTTCCCAGAAAACCGGCCATTTTTCCAGATTCCGGCGACCGGCGCTGGTGGCGGCGGCGCCGGCGACCGGAATTCTGGCAGGGATGACCGGCGCTGACGTCATCGGACCGGGTTGGACCGGCCTTGCTGACGTCAGCAGACCGGTTCAGACCGGACTTGCTGACGTCAGCATTGACTGAACCGGCTTGAGCCGAGCCGCGTTGACGGCTTGAGCCGAGCCGTGTTGACCGGCTTGAGCCGAGCCGAGTTGACCGGCTCACCGGCTCAGTTGACCAGCTCGCGCGTGAGCCGCGCGTGGAGCTGCGCGTGGAGCCGTAGGCTCCGATCTTCAAGCCACGCGTGAGGGCGCGTGGAAGGTCATTTTTCGAATCTGTTTTCACGTGTCGACTCGTGACGACGTGTACTACCTCGGGGTAGTATGCATGTTAATTTTTGAGGTGTTTTGGACCTCCAAATTGAGAAAGCAAGGGATAGGTGTAATTAATTCGTTAATTCGTTGCCTTTTTGAGTTAATCATTGTACCGGTGATTTCTCATATAGGTGAGACCTATCCAGAGGACTACCGGGGCTACCCAGGACGGGGTACTTCGACCCGGCTACCTACAGGTGAGTGAGTGGGTCTTTCTTTGATTAAAGTATATATACGTATGGCTTTTAAACGCTTTCTTAAATTGTTAGCGTAGATGCATATTCATTACGTGTGTTGGAGGTAGAACACTCGTACTATATTGCCATGCATGTTTTCATACTGTTGCTCATCAGTAGATGTATACACCCCAGGTATTAGTACTCAGTCTTGTGGCCAGGACTAGCCTTGACGTTTGGAGTAGTCACTATCAGTACCGTTACGCAGCCTTGGATCCATTGTAGGTACTAGCCTGTTCTAGGTTGCATTAGGCAACTCGAGCTTGTGTGACTGCACTTTGTGCACCAGCGCTTAGCGCTAGACTCGCGTCATTGTAGTACTCAGCGTATTACTTGTGTACCTAGCTTGTTCCTTGTGGGATTTAGCCCCTTGGGCATGTGTGTTTACATATGGGTGAGCATGTCAGTAAATGATTTATCGGGGAGTACCCGAATGTTTTCATGATAGTATTTTGAGGTTCATGCCTACGGGTATGACGTATTTTTCTCAAACTATACTTGTTTTCAAACGAGGGGTTACTAAACTTTTGAAAACAACGGTTTTATCAAACTTTACTTTTTGACCCACTCACTGTTTTATGTTTTGCGCCCCTCCAGGTTAGTTGGCTGGGAGCCTTGCGACGTCGATGGCGCGGTGGTATGACGATGTAGGGATTTTTATACGTTTGTATATCTTTGTATCCCTTACCCTACTCTTACTGTGTATTCTATTATTTCTTCCGCCCGCACACTCCGTGCACTCTGACCATTGTTTTAATTCAATATTCTATCCTTATTTATTCTTAAATTTTTCTAAATGGCTTTCGTCACCTAACGCGTGTTCGGGATCGGGATGTATCATTTTCAGTTATTTTTTTTGTCTTTTTATTCAATTTTATACCAACATGCAAATCACATTGGCAATTTTGTTTCATTCAATATTTCAATTATTGATTTATCGAATTAATTTACTTGCATCTAAGAACAATATTTCATTCAATATTTCAATTATTGATTCATCGAATTAATTTACTTGGGCGTAGCCTTTTATCAATTGAATGTTCTATACGGAATGACATTAAGAGGTTGGGTCAACCAATTTGGACGAAAATGATAAGAGAAGGAGGGAATTTTCAACCAATTTGGGAGGGAAAATCGGAAAGAGAAGGAGGGAAAAGATCAGACCATGTAATCAAGGCCTTAAAGGTCATTTCATCAAACATATGGTGCGAAATGACATATTTACCCTCTTAATTAACAAAAAGATAACGGAATTGGGACGGAAGTATCACAAAGTCTTGTTTTTATAAGTCTGGCATCTCTGTGATCGGTTTTAAAGTTCGGGCATCAATCAGTCTGGTGAGTGAAAGTTCAGGGCCCGTGGGTGATAAAAACCCATAAAATAAAACCAAAGTCTGGAATTATTAAAATCATGCAGAAGAGTGAGCAGAAAGTATGGGTAGAACCCTTCATACACAGCGTGCAATATTCAGAGCCTAGTTAAAGTGCAGTAAGAAGAATACGAATTATTCCCATCCTGAATAGGATGGATGAACATACTAGTTGAAGAAAGAAATCCTACATTTATCTAGTGCGGAAGTCGTAAACACCAGAACTGTCGCGCTCACCACACGTCCAACTACTAAGTCTTGGAGGGGCGTAAAACAGAAAGTGTGATTAGGCAAAAATTTTAAAACCTTGGCTTTTCATAACATAAATAACCCATCTATGAAAAACCTGTATAATTTTCCAAAATCATACTACGTATAATATGAAAACTGTCAAAAATATGGATAAACACATTTATCCCAACATAATATATAATACTCATTGCCAAAACAATATAAAGGCAATATGGCCAAAGGTATAAGTAAACACCAATATCTCACCACATATATAATATGCTTACCAACATATATATATAATACAATATGCTTATCGACATATGCAAACACACAAATCCATGCAGAAAGTAGCTACATGGAACAGGTTGGTTGTAATAGAAATATGTTTAGTACTACGATCACGTGAAGCTGACGATAATCGCGTCACATACGAGTCCTAGCTGCCTAATGCAGACTAGTACATGTTGGCACCTACAATGGATCCAAAGTGAGCATAACGGTGCGGATGTGAACATACATGTGAAGGCTGGTCCTGGGTCGGACGAGTACTAGACACCGGGTGAATGCATGTATGATGAACAATAAAATACAAATGATCATGCCATTATAGTTTCACAAATCTCAACATAATATATAATTTCTTTATACTTAACTCGTAAGTAAAAGCATGATATGATAGAAAAATATTTCATAAAACCATATGGGAGGACTTGCCCGCTATTGGACAATTACAACTAAACTGAACTGAACCTATCATAATGTAATTTTATATCCCTCCTAAACCCGAAGGTACCCCCTATATATAGGCATTGAAGATCTTAGGTAAGTCCTCACTCACAAAGGAAAAAACAAAACGGATGGATAGACTACATAACAGTAATTAATCCAACCATTTATGAACATTATATTAACTAAACATACCCTTTTTTATTTAAAACAACTCATACCAGTTGATATGATCAAATACTAAATACTAAGCAACCAAACTTAGGTAAACCATCATGTAATATAGCAGTTTAACATAAAATTTAGAAACTTAAAATGATTGCAAATAGTGAAAAGCGAAAAATAGACGTTGTAACATTTTTTCAACACTCAAAGATCAATATCTTGTCTAGAGTTGAAGACTCAGGATTAATCAGAAAGAGAAGTTGAATTTGTTGGGATTAATGAACTGAATAAAATATGGGAAAATGTTGAAAATGAAGTTTCTACATAAAATGTCTGCCACCAAGTAATAGTACACAAATAATTTTTATATAGAGCCAATCTCTCTCAATAACGATTCTCATCAATGCTATACTTTATATGTGTTCTCCTAGTAAAGACCGTAATCAAAATCTCTATAAAACATTGACATAACATCACCCCCTGCAGGAACCCTCCAGTTCAAATTTAACGAAGATTCAAAAGCAATGAATCCACATTATCGTTATATGACAAATGTAAGATACCGCAAGATCCTCTTGACGAATGACAAAATGTTGTTCCAGAGGAGAATGCATAAATTGGCAAACCTGATTAACAGAAAATGCGATATCAGGCCTTGTGAAGGGTTACATACTGCAAAGGCACCAACAAGACTCTGATAATGGCGGGATCTAAAAACGGGGGCACGCCCGCCCCAGTTCAACAATTTTTTTATTAGGATGAGCATGGAGTAAGACAAGGTTTACAATCAACCATATTAACTTTCTGTAACAGATCCTTGATATACTTGGTTTGATGAACCAACAAGCCTTGAGACTGATATTCAATCTGCAGACCAAAGAAAGAAATGTAAAATGCCTAAATCCTTCATGTCAAATTCCTTAGCAAGACGAGTTATCACAAATTGCACCACATTCTCATTACTACTGTGAGAATAATGTCATCAACATAAAGAGAAGGATGACAACCTCACTTTGCCAACATTTAAAACAAACGAAGAATGCACCAAGATGGCTTAAATCCCAAGAGAGCAAAAACTTGGAAAATCTGTCATTCCATGCTCAAGGAGCTTTGTTTAAAAAAGGTCATAGAGACCTTTCCAATTTACACACATACTCGGGATGTATGGGATCCAAAAACCCTTGAGGTTGAGACATGTACACCTCTTCATCAAGAAGGAAAGCCATGAAGAAGGCATTCTTAACATCCAACTGTTTCAGTTTCCAACCATTTGTAGCAACCAAGGACAACACTAGCCTCATGAGTACGTGGCTTGACCACGGGACTAAATGTTTTATAGTAGTCCATTCCGGCTTCTGTGAGAACCCCTTAGCAACCAACTGAGCTTTATACCGAGCTACAGAACTCAGAATTCTTCTTGTTTTATGAATCCATTTGCAACCCAGACAAGATTCTTGTTGGCGGGAAGAGGAACAAGTTTCCGGGTTTGTTTATTTGTTGAACTAGAGCTGCATTTCTTCTTTCATGGCAACCTGCCATTCCACAAACATTGGAAGCGAAATTTGAAAAGCAGTAGGTTCTGTGATAGGAGGATGAAGACCAATTGTAGCTGAAAGCTTTCTTCTTAACGATACCAGCTTCAATCAAGTTTGCATAGGATGGCGGTAAGTATTGGCAGAAGCAGTTTGCAAAGCATCAACTTTGAGATGATGTAGTGTGGATGTAACTTTGTAGAACCAAGAGATTGTGCATCCGGACCAGAATGAGAGAACAGGGCAGGGCGAACCAGGAGTAGAAGTTGCTGAGGAAGAGACAAGGTCACAGAGTGTTGTATGTTGATGTAGAATGGAATGAGTAAGAGCAGTGTTGAAATTCCGAATCCAGAATTGCCAACTTGAGGTAGAGGGATAGGTATGATGCAAGGATGTGTAAAAGTATTAGGATGAAATCTATGAGAGGCGAACTTAAAACCTTCCACTTATAATTGAAAAAATTGGACATTGAACTCACCATCTATGAGGCGAACCTAAAACCCTCCACTTATAGCCAGAAAAATGAATAACACTAGACTAACATAGTTTTAAAAGTTGCAACATGTGTATACTTAATTCAAAGGATTAATAGTAACAATGTGGCTGCAAATTGCAAGGCTAATTAAGTTTAGTTTTCCTTGTCCTTTTTTCATTTTGGATATTAATGATTCTATCATCGTGGAAAATGCCTTATAATAATGTTTTCTTGGGTGCTGATGTCTCTAAAGCCGCTGGCTCTTTGGCTAAAATATTGGATGATCTCACAAAGAAAGCAAAAGTGAATGCATATAATGATGCAGACTGTAGTGTCTACGAAGTCAGTAAATCTATCCGTGGCAATAGACGGGGGATAAGTATATAGTAAAGTCAACTTCCAATTCTTTTTTGTCGAAGTAATGAATTTCATTTATAAACACAAAAAAGAAAACAACACAAAACTTAAGAGAATTGGAATCAAGGGAATAAATTCCTAACTACGTACTTATAACTACCCAAGCCTGTGGAGATGAGTAGTGGCTTGGAGAGTAAACCATGCAAGTAATCGAGGTATTTTTATTTAAAAAGCCAAACATTAAAAGAGGGTTGGTTTAAGATATGTATATAAACATGGGAAAAATTTTAGGTGGTACGTACCATTCAATGATCCGGCTATGTAAGCTCCAAATGAATCTTTAGCCATTTAATAGTCAGGACCATTAAATAATATACCATGTAAATTTGACCCATAAACATAGTTGTAATGGAAACTTATTTTCTTTGTACATATGTGCACTAAAGTTAAACCATTCAATTTACTTATGTACACTGCATATGAAGTCTCTCGAGTTCAATTTTCCATATCAATTGCATAAATAATTAAATAAATGGGTGCGGCCATGCACATAGAACTTTTGTTTCTCAAGTTTTAAATTCAACTAATTTATTTGGTTCAACTTTAATTCACCTCTCCCACAAAACAAAACTCCAACAATCTACATTTAGCGCATATACCAGGCGATTGATTGGCGTCGTGGGAGCTCGCAACTCTAGTAACACTTAGTACTACAACTCTAGTAAATTTAGGCTGGCGATTTTGACATTAATTAATTAGAGCAAAAAATTGCATGAAAATTAGTTTTAACTTAAGTAAAAGAGACGAAGTCGGAACAAATAATACAAGGAAAGGAATCAATATAAAAGAAGTTTAACAGTACATCCGTTATTTATTAAAGGTTAGTGCATTGATATGTTGTCAACAAATCGTCAATAACACATTTCAATAACTTAAAATTATTCAACTTGGATTATCTACAATATCTGTACAGCATAGCAAAAAGAACAAAATAACTTTTCCTCAAATTGGTCAGATCAAAATAGCAAGATTACTTGCCAAAATAATAATAAGAAGAAATGGAAAAAAATATAAAACAAAATGGTAAGAAATATGCGGACAGCCAAATACTTGTCAGCATAATAGAGAAGGAGGATGACCTCTGACTGGATAAGAATTCACGAACCTGCCTAAACTCACAAAGGAAAATAGATAAACACATACGCCACACTAGCGAAGATGATCTGGACTAGATGAGATTTCAGAAACCTAAACCTAGCTCTAAATACAGCACAAGTCAGTCTTATATATGAGCCCAAACTAAGGTGATACTTGCACAAACAAAAACTACTTCTTCAGAGATGTGTACGGTAGCTTCAGAAAACCAAGATGAAGATGTAGACAATGTTGTTGAAGAACACCTTGATGGTTTTCTTTAGCTAGTATCGAATCTATGATTTACCAAAAGAGGTATAGCCATCTTTAACTGGCCATTTAAGCATTCACAATCTCATTATTCAATTTGTAGTGATACTATATATACATATCAAATTAATGGATATGATAATATCGCTGACATGTTCCGTAACTTCGTTCCTGATGAACTATAGGTGAATGGCAGACTAGTTGCCTTGGTTTCTGCTCCTGAATGCCAGCATGCCAGTGGCTGCAAGAACTTTATTGGAGGTTCTCAGTCCGAGGTCGTTAATAGACCAATATTTTACTAGATGAACAAGTACAGTCAAGTAAATTATTTATATGAAAATTCGCGACAATTGAGAAGTTGGTGCACTTTGTATATGAGACCTGGATCCACCCTGTGTGTGTGCGTTCTTGTGAATGACAAAAGGAATCTAGCTAGAGAGTGTTTGGAGATGTTTGAGTAGTAATACATTCAAACTTTGTCCCACACATTGATCACCACCAAAAAGTTCCACCTACTCTTTATAAGGCTTTGTACCTCTTACAAAGTGATTGGAGTAATGGAACCATGGAGAGAAAAATTGGGCTCAATCTTGGGTTTGGGCTTTGGGGATGTGAAAATTAATTAATAATTAATATATATAATTAATATTAATTAATTGTCAAAAATGAGCCTTGGGCTCGGGCTCTAATAATTAAATCCGTTAATTAATTATTATTTTTTAAATTTCAGTTTAATATTTTATTCTTCCAACAGACTCATCCCTTTCCAGATGAAATGCAGGTTGAAAAACACCCGAAGAGCAAAGCATCCTTCCAACGGAATGCCTCATGATGTGTCCGTTACAAATACGCATTTAGACGGTATACATACTATATATTCATCCATTTGCATGGCATTTAAGCATCCAGAATTCGCATTCAAATCCTGTAAACCAAAACTATCCTACTGAGAGAACCACATTCTATATTCGCCGGAAGTCAATTTTCCGGTCTTTGGAATTTTGACTTAGATCGTGAGATCCTGGTGAAGCGAGATCCATCGAACTACAAGCACGAGTAGGGACGAGAGTCTGTTTCAAGGACATTTGCGGTACGCAAGCCTCGATCTTCATTTTCTTAAATTTATTTCGTATTGTTTATATCTTGCCATTGTTCTTTGTATTTAATTATTAGCATAAATAAAATTATCATTAATTGTTGTTCCTATTTCCAACAATCTTGAAGCAAAATGGATCAACAATGCGTGAATGGCACTGGTCCTAAGTATTCTGAAAACTACGAGAAATTCAAAGGCCTGGATTTCAGAGGTGGCAACGAAGATGTTGTTGCTTCGACGACCATGAATCTTGCTCATGTTGTCAAGGAAGAAGCTCCGAAGTCTAATGAGAATCCAATGACGAAGGAAATTGTCATGGCAATTGAAGCTTGGAATCATTCGAGTTTGTTGCCGGAACTATATTCTAAACAGTTTGGATGACAATCTCTCGACATTTATTCTTTGTGCAAGGCGCAAGGAGTTGTGGGAATCCCTGGAGAAAAGTATAGATTGATGATGCCGGTTCAAAGAAATTTGTGATCGGTAAGTTTCTCAAATATACTATGTTGGATTCTAAATACATTGTCTCTCAAGTTGAAGAAATCCAAAGTTGATCTATGGAATTGCACTCTGAGGGATGTGAGATCAATGAACATTTTCAAGTTGGGGCCATAATCGAGAAATTGCCAACTTCTTGGGAGATGACTTCAAAATTTATCTCAAGCACAAACGTCGTGAGATGAATATGGAGGACGATTACGAGGCTACGAGTGGAAGAGGATCACGAAGGCGGACCGTCTTAGCGGGGTTGCTGCCATTGAAGCCAATGCTAATTATGTTGGGGAGAAACTCCAAGGCCAAGGCGAAGAAGAGAAGGCTCGAAACCCAAACGATTTGGCCACAATCTGCCCTTGCTCCTAAAGGCAAGAATCTGAAGAAGATTAAGGGTGCTGCTATGTGTGTGGCAAATCTGGTCACAAGGCACAAGATTGTTATCATCACCAAGGATGGGAATCATGGCAACGGAAGCAACAACAACCAAGCAAACATGACTATTGCGATGAAGAATTGGGCTGTTGTGTCCGAGTCAACATGGTCTCAAATGTGAGTGAATGGTTGATGGATCACGGGTGCTACTAAGCACATATGCACGGCCAGAAATCTGATTTCACTTGAATACCATCCTCTTTTGCCCCTGGAGAAAACTGTATATGGGCAATGCGCATCTTGCGGTGGAGGAAAGGCAAAGTGGTACTCAAATTCACATGCAGGAAGAGCCTAACCTTGCCGGAGTAATGCTGCATGTTCACGAAATTAGGAGGAACTTGGTTTTATGGACCTATTCGATTGCTAAGGGATTTAAGCTTGTATTTGAATCCAACAAATTTGTACTTACCAAGGGTGGGATGTTTGTTGGAAAGGGATATGTGGCCGATGGCCTTGTGAAACTCAATGTAATTTACTTATTGATGATGCTAATAAAATAAATGCTTCTACTTATATTGTTGAGTCTTCTAATATTTGGCATGCTAGATTAGGACATGTGTTTTCGTTCCATACAAAGAATGGTTAAATTAGAATTATTACCTAAATTCGAAATTGATTTTAATCATAAGTGTCAAACATGTACTGAATCAAAATTTGCTAGGCAAACTAGAAAGTCAATTTTGGAAAGATCAAATGAATTACTTGGATTAATTCATAGTGATCTTTGTGACTTTAAATCCACACCAACTCGTGGAGGAAAGAATTATTATGTCACTTTTATTGATGATTCGCATTAAGTACTGCTATGTTTATTTGATTCATAGCAGGACGAGGCTTTGAATATGTTTAAGACATATAAAGATGAAGTTGAAAATCAACTTGAGAGAAAAATCAAAGCACTTAGATCCGATAGAGGAGGAGAGTATGAATCTACTTCCTTCTGATTTTTATCGAACAACATGGAATTATACATCAAACAACGGCTCCATACACACCACAACAAAATGGTGTTGCCAAAGGAAAAATAGAACGTTCAAAGATATGATTAATTCCATGTTAAATAGTTCAGGGCTTCCACACAATTTGTGGGGTGAAGCTTTACTTTCTTTGCAAATACCATATTAAACAAGGTTCCTCAAAAGAAATTTGATGAGTCACCTTATGAATTATGGAAAGGACATAAACCCACATATAAAACCCTCAAAGTGTGGGGGTTGCTTAGCAAAGATGCAAGTTCCTTTTACCAAAAAGAGCGAAACTAGGACCTAAAACTATTGATTGTGCATTCATTGGATAATGCAAACAATAGTGCTACTTATAGGTTCCTTGTTGTGAAATCTTCGATTTCAGACATACATGTTAACACTATATTAGAATCAGCTGATGCATAATTCTTTGAGGATATATTTCCTTATAAAGAAAAAGGAATCAGGTTTCTAATAAAGGAGGATTCATGATCATAGTCATGATGAAGCCTCTTCCTCGGGTGTCCAACAAAATGATATGGAACCAAGAAGAGGAAAAAGGAATAGAGGTTTCAAAAACTTTGGACCAGATTTCATTGCTTACTTGTCCAGAAAATGAACCTAGAACTTTTAAAGAAGCCATGTCTTCTTCCGAGGCTCCCTTTATGGAAGGAAGCAATTAAAAGTGAAATGGAATCCATTATGGAAAATAACACATGGGAATTGGTTGATTTACCTCACGGTAGTAAACCAATTGGTCATAAATGGATTTCAAAAGAAACTTAAGGCGGATGGAACCATTGACAAGTTCAAGGCTGGATTTAGTAGCCAAAAGGTTATCGCCAAAAGAAGGGTTGGATTTTTTCGTACTTATTCTCCAGTTTCTCGCATAACGTCCATAAGGACGTTATGCTTAATTCTTGTTGTATACAACTTTGATATACATCAAATGGATGTAAAAACAGCATTTTTAAATGGAGAACTAGATGAAGAAATATACATGGAGCAACTTTGAAGGGGTTCGTGCTTAAAGGACAAGAAGACAAAGTGTGCAAATTAGTTAAGTCATTATATGGACTTAAACAAGCACCAAAACAATGGCACGAAATTTGATCATGCTTTATTTAACACATGGATTCAAAATAAATGAATCCGATAAATGTGTCTACATAAAGAGTTATAATAAATCTTGTGTTATTGTGTGCTTATATGTAGATGATATGCTCATTATGGGGACTGACAAAGATGTAATAAATAAAACCAAGAAAATGTTGAATTCAAGTTTTGACATGAAAGACTTAGGTCAAGCGATGTCATTCTAGGAATTCAAATTAAGAGAAATAATTAAGGAAGGATGTATGTCCTTACTCGGTCCCATTACGCGGAAAAATATTGAGAAAGGTTTGGTCATTTCGGTACCAAACTGCCAGCATCCCTTTGATGCTTCATGCAAGTTGAAGAAAAAATAAGGCAATGCCATATCTCAACTTGAATATTCCCAAGTAATTGGAAGTCTAATGTACTTAATGAATTCCATAGACTGACTTAGCTTATGCGGTAAAATTAGGCTCGGTAGATATACTAGTAATCCGGCAAAAGAGCATTGGGATGCTTTGGTAAGAGTGTTAAGGTATTTGAAAAATACGCTTAACTCTGATTAAACTACACAAGATATCCACTGTTGTAGAAGGCTTCGATGATGCCAATTGGATTTGACACTACGAGAATCCAAGTCAACTAGTGGATATGTTTTCACTTTGGGAGGTGCAGCAATATCTTGGAAATCCTACAAACAGAAATGTATCGCTCGTTCCACCATGGAGTCGGAGTTTATAGCCTTGGACTTGAGCTGCGAAGGAAGAAGCTGAGTGGCTCAAAAAACTTTCTGGAGGATATTCCGGTATGGCCAAATTTGTGAGTATATATGTATACATTGTGACGACATGGCTGCGCAATCAGAGCCAAAAGTCATGTATACAATGGAAGTCGAGACACATCAGGCGTGTTTGGCATAATACTCTTAAGAAGTTGCTCTACAATGGAATTATATCCATTGATTATGTAAAGTCGAAGGAAAATATAGGCGATCCTTTGACAAAAGGCCTACCAAGAGAGCAAATATTATTTACATCGAGGGAATGGGTCTTAAGCCAATTCAATGAATCAAACTGGGCCGGAAACCTAGCCTAGTGATTGGAATCCCATGGTCTAGGTTCAATAGGCAAACTAGTTGAGTTTGATTCAATAGTTAATTTTCTATATCTTTGTTCTTATGATGAATGTGTGTTGTCTGCTGATGCTAGAAGGGTTATGTTTTATACATTTAATGACATTAATATCTTGTTATCAAGAGGAATATGGCAGACTATTCTTAGTGTTAATGTCACCTATATAGGAGTAAATGGGGTCGCATTTGTGAGAATTGATATGGCTTAAATTCTCCTAAAGCTCCTACGAAATCAGGGATACATTCGGGACCAAAATGAACACAAGCTGTATGTAGATAAACGTGGCCGGACATGATGTGCGTAACATTGTCTCGGTTTCTTCTTTGCCGGTGAACGGTTCAAGATCTTCTACATCCACTGCGTCACCAAGTAAACCCGATATGCTTTCACTAGGAGTAGTTCAAGTCAAAAGACACTTCTCGATGCATCATGTCTATTCTTTCTCAGTTTTGATAAACAGTCCTAGTAGCTACATTTTGCATTAACATATGCATTCAAATGTGGGGTGTGATAAGTGAAGTGGGGTTTGAATGATATTTCAACTCCAAATGTGGGGTATTGTTGGAGATGTTTGAGTAGTAATACATTCCAAACTTTGTCCCACATTGATCACCACCAAAAGTTCCTACTCTTTATAAGGCTTTGTACCTCTTACAAAGTGATTGGAGTAATGGAACCATGGAGGAAAATTGGGCTCAATCTTGGGTTTGGGCTTTGGGGATGTGAAAATTAATTAATAATTAATATATATAATTAATATTAATTAATTGTCAAAAGATGGGCCTTGGGCTCGGGCTCTAATAATTAAATCCGTTAATTAATTATTATTTTTTAAATTTGAGATTTAATATTTTATTCAACAGACTCATCCTTTCGGATGAAATTTTGGAGTTGAAAAAAAAGCACCAAAAGAGCAAAGCATCCTTTCAATGAAGATACCTCCCAACGGTCATCCCATTCTCATACCTGTTGCGAACAGGTATCCATACTCTATATATTCATCCATTTGGCACAAAAATCGACAGCCCAAGCCACCGAGGTGGCTGACGTCAGGCTGACGTCAGCCACGCTGATTAAAAAATTTTGCGTCAGGCGCGTCCCGACAGCCGACTGCGGGGTGGGGCCCGCCTGTCGGCCACAATAATTCTAACCGTTGGGGGAAGCCACGTGGCTTCCCCTGGACCGTGCGATCTCAACGGCTCTTTAATTTGAGCCGTTGGATCTGCAACGATAATAAAAAATAAAAAAAAGGATTTAATCTCAACCGTTGGATCTCAGATCAACGGTTGATATTAATTCCTTTATAAATTTTAACAAAATTTTTTTAAAATTCAGAAAAGTCCACGTTGTGACACGTGGCACAATCTGGAGCGTTTAAATTCAAATTTTTTTAAATCCAACGGCAGAGATTAATTAGGTGAATAAAAAATTTAAAAAAATTGTAAAAAATCTGTAAAAATCGGGAAATTTTTTTTAAAAAATTTGTACATTTGTTTTTAAACTTTTGTATAAAAACCTTGGCAATATCATCTACTTTACACCACAATTCCATAATTGACAACACATTTTTATTCAAAACACCAAATAAATTTTACATCAACACACCAAATAAAAATTACATCAACACACCAAACAAAAATACTTAAACACACCAAATAAAAATTACATCAACACACCAAATAAAAATTACTTCAACACACCAAACAAAAATTACTTCATTTAAATTTGTTAGACATCTTCGTTAAAAATCTTATCGGAAATCCATCACCAATAATTGTCTTTTCAGATTATGACACGTGGCGCAACGAGAACGATTAAAAATTTTATCCGATATAACAAATAAAATTATTTTGAATTATTTTATAAATAAATAAAAAAATACAAATATTTTATTGTTATTGGTTTTTCAGATAATGACACGTGGTGCAACGAGAACGATTAAAAATCTTATCCGAAATTACAAATAAAATTATTATGTATTATTTTATAAATATAAAAAATACTAATATTTTATTGTCAATTGCCAGGGCAATTTAATTGTAGGGGTGGAGAGGAAAAAAGCAATTGACAGGGGAATACACTGTTCATTAGGGCAATTACTGTTCATTGGGGTGGATTGAATAGTGATTGCCTGGGGGGGAGGTGGGCAACACTGGACTTGCTCTAATACCCTTCTTCCATCCTCCCTTTTGACTATAAATATTAGAACAGTAGCAGCTTCTACCCCTTATATATGACAATTCTCCTTTAGCAACCATCTTATTTCTTAACTCTGTAATGTTGATTTTGGTTGAATAATAACTACTAGATTATCAGAATAGAATTAATGACGAATAGGGTTTGAGACTACATATACTACGAAGGGTGTTGGTTGTTGGACTTGGGTGTAATATGTGCAGTAGTTGATTTGGGCGGGCTAAATCCAGTTGGGTTGGGTATAACACAGCCCAATAAATGGTCAAGTTGACATTGGGTTGGATTTGGGCGAGTTATGACTAAGAAAAAACCCGCCCATTCAGATTTAAAGTCGGGTTGGACATGGACGGGTTCGGATTGGCACAACCCAAATTGCACTCCTGGTGGTAATATATTACTCATTAATTTCACACAATAATCTAATTAATGCGTATTGGGTTGTTAGAGCTTTCTTTTTCAACTTACTATGTATTAGGTTTAAACCATCCCCTCTTATTAGTGTAGAGTATTGGTTGTATGGGGATTGTAATGAAAATGGCTTACATATAAAAAATTTAATGAAAAGTATTTAATGAACTTTTATTAATAATAAGGACAAAAAAATAAAAAACAATAAAAAGGGATAGTGGCATTTTCGTAAACAAGTGGAAGTTTGGGTGCGGTGATATTTTCATAAATAAGTTGAAGTTTGAAAAATAAGAGGCGGTGGCAGTGACTGTTTCTTGCCAGTGACACCAAAGTTTAACTTATTTATGAAAATGTCACCGCCTCTTTTTTTTTTGTCCTTATTATTAATAAAAGTTCATAAGTTTTTTTTACTTAAATTTTTTTTAAGGTCTTTTTAATTAGTTTTCTTAAAAAATATCTAATCAATAATATATGTTTGCATTAATGCATTGACCTTAAGGTAATACTAATGTCAATGTGCTATAATATTATGTGTTTAGCATATGCTTTGTTGACTTGACCCAAACATTGAGGAGCCTTAATGCCAAAAGGTCACTCCAACTAATTACATGGAATATTTGAACCGGGATTATATAAACTTCTCTATGAGGAAAAAGTGTCATTTAGTTGCCCCTAATTTTCTTGTATGTTGCCTATATATAATCATAAATCATATATGTACAATTAGCTAGGGAAGTACCCCATTAGTAATTTTAATTATTAATACATAGTATACTTATTATTCTTGTTTTAATTTGGCTTTAGTGGAGCGCTTGAGACCCTTTGTGGCCAAGAATTTGGTGCAAGGCAATATGGCGTGCTACAAGGCTCATGCCTCACTTCTAGGGGTGGGCACGAGTCAAACTGGATCCATTTTTGGTGAGTCTGGACTCAACTTATTATTATTTTTAAACAAGTACGAGCCGGTTTGAATTTATATATTTTCTTTAGTGAAATTGGATGGTTTGGATTCGTTTGATACGATCCAGTTGGTATGGGTCAAACGGATCCGAACCATTTGAGGAGGCATGGAAGTCTAAGGGGGTTGGGGTGGGGGTGCAGGACATGGAGCGGTTGGAGCAACATTAGAAGAGGATGTTACTTTACTAGTCAGGTTGAGGGAACTTCGAAGCGTGATGGCCCTGGGTATTACATGCGTATTAATGAAAAAGACAACAAAAAAATTAGTTTTTGAAGATTGTTTATTGTATATAGAAAAGTATAGACACACACATATCCATATAGTATATAATAAAGTAGGAAACCAAGTCAACATATTAAAGCCATCATATATTAGCAAAGTAGGAAAACGGAATATGCACTCTCTGTATAGAAAACTAGAGTCGCGATTGTTGCATTTAATTAAAGCGAGCATATTAAAAGAAAAAAACACACAAACCATGAGCAATTTTGTGTACCCAAATCTGTACAAGGAAGAAAAAAACAAGCAGAAAACCCAATAAATTTGATCGTTGTTTAAACTTCTTAATCTTAGGGTTAGATAGATATGGATCATGGGCTTCATTGTGGTCCATTAATAAAATGACAAGTATTAAGACAACTTTTAAATAGTCCGGACTGAGATACCGCACATAAGAAATATGAACTCGATTTTAGACTTGTTTTTACACAAGCCCGATCCAATTCGGACGTTTTGAAAAATAAAAATAACAACCAGATGATTTTTACATTGAGCCTGATAATACAGTCTAGATCCACGAATCCAAAGACCTGTATACCCACCCCTATTCATTTCCATGATAACTTCATTGGTTATTTCCTCTATTTGGTTATTTTCATAAACTATTCTAATTTTGTTACATTAAGACCCGGAGATCTCAAAACTCTCTGCGGTCTTTATGAAATTCTTCATACCTAGATTTGTAGCATTTGGCATCGTCTAGAACGTGTTAAGATTTCTTCAAACCCAATTTTCGGTTGTAGCCCCTTTCATTTTTTCCCTCACCATTCTCGCCCTTCACATAGGGATTACTTATACTCTTGTACATGGGAAGGGTTATCCATTGCTATTACCATTCCACCCTTGTTTAGGTCCCGAAGTGCATTAATGACACATTCCGACCTGGATATCCAGAATGATATCGAAATCGAGGCGTGCTGGGCGACACCCGGAAGGTGACGAAAGCCATGTCAAGTAGATGAAGTGGAAATTTCTGAATAAAATAAGGGTTTTTATCACCCACGGGCCCTGAACTTTCACTCACCAGACTGATTGATGCCTGAACTTTAAAACCGATCACATAGATGCCCAGACTTATAAAAACAAGACTTTGTGATACTTCCGTCCCAATTCCGTTATCTCTCCGTCAATCTAAATGAGTTTTTATCACCCACGGGCCCTGAACTTTCACTCACCAGACTGATTGATGCCCAAACTTTAAAATCGATCACAGAGATGCCCAGACTTATAAAAACAAGACTTTGTGATACTTCCGTCCCAATTCCGTTATCTCTCCGTCAATTAAGAGGGTAAATATGTCATTTCGCACCATATGTTTGATGAAATGACCTTTAAGGCATTGATTACATGGTCTGATCCTTTCCCTCATTCTCTTTCCAATTTTCCCTCCCAAATTGGTTGAAATTTCCCTCCTTTTCTTATCATTTCCGTCCAAATTGGTTGACCCAACCTCTTAATATTCTTGTATAGAACATTCAATTGATAAAAGGCTATGCCCAAGTAAGTTAATTCGATGAATCAATAATTGATTTAGGTCTATTTCATCTAAGAACACATATTGCTTTTGCTTTATTTTGTCTATTTCAACCTTCATTTGATTTAGGTCTATGAATTCTTAAGACTAAGATAGTATGATTAGTTGGTATTATGACTATTATGATATTTTAATGATATTATGGATGTTATGACTATTATGGATTTTTTTATGGATGTTAATTTTGTTATGTTTCTTATGTTCTCATTTTTATTTTTTGGGTTCTTTAGATATAGGCCCTTGTAACTCTTGTTTCCTAAACTTAAATCCATCTATCTTTAAACATCCAAATAAAACCCAAAATTCAAAATTGTTGACATGTGAAAAAATAAGTAACATATTATTACAAATTATTTACAACTTATGCCACAATACCCTAATTATGTTAATGAAGCAATTTAACATTTTAAAATTCAAATAGTAGGTGCACTATTTGTGAGAGTGAAAAACTGTATCATTTCAAGAGTTGACTTCACAATTATAAATTTATGGTATGCAAATAATTTACTTATACTTTTTATCTAAAATAGAGTTAAATTAATTTTTAATCAAATAACATGCCTCTGTTTTTGTACTAATTAATTTACCTATATATAAATTTATCTATGATTAGCACGTTATTTATTTTTGTAGGTAAATT
The DNA here is from genome assembly GCA_018257905.1 of Gillenia trifoliata. Taxonomy (NCBI): domain Eukaryota; kingdom Viridiplantae; phylum Streptophyta; class Magnoliopsida; order Rosales; family Rosaceae; genus Gillenia; species Gillenia trifoliata. The sequence goes on along the minus strand of JAEHOF010000218.1, from coordinate 5,200 downwards.
ATTTTGCATGTATTATTATTTTATATGCAAATAATTGACCTATATTTTTATGTAAAATATAGGTAAATTATTTTGTAGGTAAATTATTTTGCATGAATTTTTACATATATTAGACATTTTTTTTTAATTATATATGTGTATGTGTAAAATAATTTACCTACATTTATATGTAAAATATAATCTTCGTGACATTAATTAAGCATGTATTATTACATATTTTAGGCATGTTTTAATGTTCTTATATATAAGGCAATGAATTTATGACATTAATGTTTTTTTTCTTTTTGTAAAATCATTAATTCTCTCTTACAATCCGTATGGAATTAATTGTGTACATCAAACATTCAAATATGGGTATTTTAGGCATCTAAAAAATTTAAAATGTGTAAAGTCAAACATAATTAATGAATTTGCTTATGTGGAGTCTAGTCAATGGGTTATAATCGAGTAAAAAACTTATGTCGGATTTTATGTAGAGAAAATTAAATTTCAGGGACTAAAGTCACATTTTCTGTAACATCCCGTTCAAAAATTTAATTTATTTTATTCTCAGAAGTGGGAAATGACGTTTTTACCCCTTGGTTGACTTTTTGGTTGACTTTTGTGTCGTAACTCGTACGATGCATCCAATTGTATTTTCTTGACGTGCTCGTCGATACGAATTCGTAGACGCGAGCCGTACGTCGTTCGGACTCCGAACGAATATTTTACGGACGTCGATTTTTCGGCATTTTCCGTATTTCATTTGGGTCTGTTTTGTCTGGTTTGGGCTGGGGCCCATTTGTCTGCAGACAGTGACCAATCCCAGATTTCCTGGGATTTGTCTGGTTGGGTTTTGGCTCCTTGTGCCGAGCCCTTCCCTTCTCCTTCTTCTTCTTGTTCTGCAAACATCCAAGGCCAACCCGTGGCCATTCTTGGTTTTGTTTGGCTTCACCATCCTCACCAAATCGAACCCAAAACTTGGGCTTCATCACCTTGAACCCTGCAGCATTCTTCTTGCTGCCCAGAAACGGACCCAACAACTTGGTGAATTTACTCAAGCCACCCGTGGCTTGAGTTCAAGCTTTTCCCTTCGATTTTCCTTGAACAAATCACATTGGCTTGTTCTTCTTTGCTTGAACCCTGGCCCTGGGAGTGGTGGTGAACCCAGAAAGCCCTGAACTTCCTTTCCCAGAAACCTGGAATTTCTCCACCGTCGAAGTCAACTTTTGCCGACTTGAAAATCCACATCCTGGAGCTGGAGGGAGCTCAAAGGCATCACCAATCTTCTTTTTGAGAACCCAGGAGTTGTACTCAGGCCCTGTTTGGCCATTTCTGACCGAGAACCCAAGTTCTGGAAACTGTCACTTTTGGACCCGAGGAGTGTTCTTCAATTTCAGGCCACTTATGGCCAGTTTTTGGTCCCCAAAATGGTACAATCTTGTTCTCCTCACTTCTAGCTTCATTTTGGTACTTGAATCGTCCAATTTGGACTTAAAACGAAGAAGTTATGAAGCTCTGAAGTTTTCCCAGAAAACCGGCCATTTTTCCAGATTCCGGCGACCGGCGCTGGTGGCGGCGGCGCCGGCGACCGGAATTCTGGCAGGGATGACCGGCGCTGACGTCATCGGACCGGGTTGGACCGGCCTTGCTGACGTCAGCAGACCGGTTCAGACCGGACTTGCTGACGTCAGCATTGACTGAACCGGCTTGAGCCGAGCCGCGTTGACGGCTTGAGCCGAGCCGTGTTGACCGGCTTGAGCCGAGCCGAGTTGACCGGCTCACCGGCTCAGTTGACCAGCTCGCGCGTGAGCCGCGCGTGGAGCTGCGCGTGGAGCCGTAGGCTCCGATCTTCAAGCCACGCGTGAGGGCGCGTGGAAGGTCATTTTTCGAATCTGTTTTCACGTGTCGACTCGTGACGACGTGTACTACCTCGGGGTAGTATGCATGTTAATTTTTGAGGTGTTTTGGACCTCCAAATTGAGAAAGCAAGGGATAGGTGTAATTAATTCGTTAATTCGTTGCCTTTTTGAGTTAATCATTGTACCGGTGATTTCTCATATAGGTGAGACCTATCCAGAGGACTACCGGGGCTACCCAGGACGGGGTACTTCGACCCGGCTACCTACAGGTGAGTGAGTGGGTCTTTCTTTGATTAAAGTATATATACGTATGGCTTTTAAACGCTTTCTTAAATTGTTAGCGTAGATGCATATTCATTACGTGTGTTGGAGGTAGAACACTCGTACTATATTGCCATGCATGTTTTCATACTGTTGCTCATCAGTAGATGTATACACCCCAGGTATTAGTACTCAGTCTTGTGGCCAGGACTAGCCTTGACGTTTGGAGTAGTCACTATCAGTACCGTTACGCAGCCTTGGATCCATTGTAGGTACTAGCCTGTTCTAGGTTGCATTAGGCAACTCGAGCTTGTGTGACTGCACTTTGTGCACCAGCGCTTAGCGCTAGACTCGCGTCATTGTAGTACTCAGCGTATTACTTGTGTACCTAGCTTGTTCCTTGTGGGATTTAGCCCCTTGGGCATGTGTGTTTACATATGGGTGAGCATGTCAGTAAATGATTTATCGGGGAGTACCCGAATGTTTTCATGATAGTATTTTGAGGTTCATGCCTACGGGTATGACGTATTTTTCTCAAACTATACTTGTTTTCAAACGAGGGGTTACTAAACTTTTGAAAACAACGGTTTTATCAAACTTTACTTTTTGACCCACTCACTGTTTTATGTTTTGCGCCCCTCCAGGTTAGTTGGCTGGGAGCCTTGCGACGTCGATGGCGCGGTGGTATGACGATGTAGGGATTTTTATACGTTTGTATATCTTTGTATCCCTTACCCTACTCTTACTGTGTATTCTATTATTTCTTCCGCCCGCACACTCCGTGCACTCTGACCATTGTTTTAATTCAATATTCTATCCTTATTTATTCTTAAATTTTTCTAAATGGCTTTCGTCACCTAACGCGTGTTCGGGATCGGGATGTATCATTTTCAGTTATTTTTTTTGTCTTTTTATTCAATTTTATACCAACATGCAAATCACATTGGCAATTTTGTTTCATTCAATATTTCAATTATTGATTTATCGAATTAATTTACTTGCATCTAAGAACAATATTTCATTCAATATTTCAATTATTGATTCATCGAATTAATTTACTTGGGCGTAGCCTTTTATCAATTGAATGTTCTATACGGAATGACATTAAGAGGTTGGGTCAACCAATTTGGACGAAAATGATAAGAGAAGGAGGGAATTTTCAACCAATTTGGGAGGGAAAATCGGAAAGAGAAGGAGGGAAAAGATCAGACCATGTAATCAAGGCCTTAAAGGTCATTTCATCAAACATATGGTGCGAAATGACATATTTACCCTCTTAATTAACAAAAAGATAACGGAATTGGGACGGAAGTATCACAAAGTCTTGTTTTTATAAGTCTGGCATCTCTGTGATCGGTTTTAAAGTTCGGGCATCAATCAGTCTGGTGAGTGAAAGTTCAGGGCCCGTGGGTGATAAAAACCCATAAAATAAAACCAAAGTCTGGAATTATTAAAATCATGCAGAAGAGTGAGCAGAAAGTATGGGTAGAACCCTTCATACACAGCGTGCAATATTCAGAGCCTAGTTAAAGTGCAGTAAGAAGAATACGAATTATTCCCATCCTGAATAGGATGGATGAACATACTAGTTGAAGAAAGAAATCCTACATTTATCTAGTGCGGAAGTCGTAAACACCAGAACTGTCGCGCTCACCACACGTCCAACTACTAAGTCTTGGAGGGGCGTAAAACAGAAAGTGTGATTAGGCAAAAATTTTAAAACCTTGGCTTTTCATAACATAAATAACCCATCTATGAAAAACCTGTATAATTTTCCAAAATCATACTACGTATAATATGAAAACTGTCAAAAATATGGATAAACACATTTATCCCAACATAATATATAATACTCATTGCCAAAACAATATAAAGGCAATATGGCCAAAGGTATAAGTAAACACCAATATCTCACCACATATATAATATGCTTACCAACATATATATATAATACAATATGCTTATCGACATATGCAAACACACAAATCCATGCAGAAAGTAGCTACATGGAACAGGTTGGTTGTAATAGAAATATGTTTAGTACTACGATCACGTGAAGCTGACGATAATCGCGTCACATACGAGTCCTAGCTGCCTAATGCAGACTAGTACATGTTGGCACCTACAATGGATCCAAAGTGAGCATAACGGTGCGGATGTGAACATACATGTGAAGGCTGGTCCTGGGTCGGACGAGTACTAGACACCGGGTGAATGCATGTATGATGAACAATAAAATACAAATGATCATGCCATTATAGTTTCACAAATCTCAACATAATATATAATTTCTTTATACTTAACTCGTAAGTAAAAGCATGATATGATAGAAAAATATTTCATAAAACCATATGGGAGGACTTGCCCGCTATTGGACAATTACAACTAAACTGAACTGAACCTATCATAATGTAATTTTATATCCCTCCTAAACCCGAAGGTACCCCCTATATATAGGCATTGAAGATCTTAGGTAAGTCCTCACTCACAAAGGAAAAAACAAAACGGATGGATAGACTACATAACAGTAATTAATCCAACCATTTATGAACATTATATTAACTAAACATACCCTTTTTTATTTAAAACAACTCATACCAGTTGATATGATCAAATACTAAATACTAAGCAACCAAACTTAGGTAAACCATCATGTAATATAGCAGTTTAACATAAAATTTAGAAACTTAAAATGATTGCAAATAGTGAAAAGCGAAAAATAGACGTTGTAACATTTTTTCAACACTCAAAGATCAATATCTTGTCTAGAGTTGAAGACTCAGGATTAATCAGAAAGAGAAGTTGAATTTGTTGGGATTAATGAACTGAATAAAATATGGGAAAATGTTGAAAATGAAGTTTCTACATAAAATGTCTGCCACCAAGTAATAGTACACAAATAATTTTTATATAGAGCCAATCTCTCTCAATAACGATTCTCATCAATGCTATACTTTATATGTGTTCTCCTAGTAAAGACCGTAATCAAAATCTCTATAAAACATTGACATAACATCACCCCCTGCAGGAACCCTCCAGTTCAAATTTAACGAAGATTCAAAAGCAATGAATCCACATTATCGTTATATGACAAATGT
>JAEHOF010000041.1:105000-114879 GCA_018257905.1 Gillenia trifoliata | reverse complement strand
TTTTTTAAGCTTCTCATTACCCGCAGGAGTCCCACTGCCGTTAGCACCCTTTTTAGTACTCCTTGAGCTAATTCCTCATTGTTTTCGCGCATTAAGCTCAGGAATACGTTTATTTGCTAATATGATGGCCGGTCATAGTTCAGTAAAGATTTTAAGTGGGTTCGCTTGGACTATGCTATGTATGAATGATCTTTTATTTTTTATAGGAGATCCTGGTCCTTTATTTATAGTTCTTGCATTAACCGGTCCGGAATTAGGTGTAGCTATATCACAAGCTCATGTTTCTACGATCTCAATCTGTATTTACTTGAATGATGCTACAAATCTCCATCAAACTTGCTTGTTATTTATTTATAATTGAACAAAAGCGAGGTTCTGAAAGAAAGTAGGTCTAGAGCCTTACATGGGCTGTTTCTATTTTTTTAAAAGAAAGGCTGATCGAGACGAGAGGGCTAAAAGCTTTCAATTTTGACCAGCTCAACAAAGCGTTAAATCCATGTTCGTCAACCAAGGTTTCGAAGCAAACGAAGTGAGGTTATGAAATAAACGAAGTGAAGTGGAAGAAGAAGCAGTGAGGCGCCGAACGTAGTGAGGTGGGAAGAAGAGAATTCCGATGGATTCTATTTATATGACATTTGACTCCGTAACCTCTACTGCGCAGCCTCGTGAATACAACCGTTAGGCTGCGAAGCAGATCTTGTGCAATCAATAAAAAAAAGAATGAAGGAGCGGAACCTTCCTCTGACTCACTTCGGTGGCAGGAGATTCCGGAATTACTACGCAAGATAAGGGGACTCTGTCAAAGAGGCACACTCATCTCGATGGCTTGACGGAACACGGCCGCACACCCCTTTGTTGTCAACGCGACTGAAACGAAAGAGTGGCGCCTCGGCCACTGCTTTGTATTGAAAGTGGTGCTCCTCGTCATGCTTGCCGTGGGAGGGGATGATTACAAACCGTCCCTCTTGCCAGTCCCCGTCTCCCTGACTCGTCGGGGGATCCCTCGTATCATTCCGTCATTTCACAGACGTAGGGTCCGTAAGGGCGACGAAAGGTAGGATGCCCCTGTTTGGCTTTTGTTTTCCAAACAGGGTTTGCCGCTAAGCCAACCCTCCATATCTGGACGCTGGTTCAAGTCAACAGTGGCAAAGATTGCCCACTTCACTTCGCTTCACTTCCACCTCACTTCGTTTACTTCGTAACCTCATGTTTACACAAAATGTTGTTGTTAAGGAATTCCCACTATGGTCTCGAGAGAACAATCCTAACCCAAAGCTTGGAAAACTGTTCATAATCCTGCCCTCGATCTCCGCAAGCGGAGGGTTTCGCACTCAACCAGCGGGAGATTGCTCGACCATACCATTAGGGAGAGGGGATTGAGACGATCTTGAGCGTCAGGCGAAGCCGAGACACATCCATACTAGAAGCCATTCGAACTTCCAGCAAAAGGACTCGGGGGTGACCTAACCGAGTCCATCTTGTTCCCCCGTACCATCCCAATGTGATTAAGATCAATCCGAAGCCCAGACGTTTCGAGCTCTGTCTCGATCAGATGCATCAGAGGCGCCAAAGGCGTGAGGGGAGGCTTGAAAAACTGCCGGAATGGTCCTACGGGTATCTTTACCCATCGGAGGTAGTGCCCAACGGGAGAAGGGGCCGAAATGGGGTTTCTATTACCAGAAAGCGTCCATTCAGATGATATCTAGTGGCAAGCACAGACCTGATGAGATCCCCCTTTCCATCCTATTCATTCCTTAAACAGGCAAGTCCCTTATGTAAGTAAAGAAAAGGGTTTGGGATCAGCTGCAGGTTACGAAGTCAAAGTAGTCGTGAGGCACCGAAGGTGTCCATGTGGAGAAGCGAAGGCTCCGCAGGAGATTACGAAGTACTGAATTTGCATATAGAAAGACGATGGATCCGTGTCTTATACCAACGTACAGATAAATGCTAGAAGTAGCCACAAGTATAAGAACAGGAAAGATTGAGACTTACTTATTCGTGGATAGCTCTTTAAAGAAAAGGTTCTAGTTCGATCCACTAGCACACAAAGAATAACATAGATAGAGTAATGGTGTATCAGATTGTGACACTTCCCGGTTCGTCATGATTTGGTTGGTGTTCAGTGCACCTGTTGAAGACCGTAAGTAACTTAGTGCAGGTGGCAGAGATCCACCAAGGTACCCGGATGCCTTGAGCTTCGGACACAAGCGAAGTCTGGAGCTCTAAAGAAAGGAAATGATAGGAAAAAGGTTTGTTATGAGGATACGTAGGTTCCGTCACATTTTATATGCGTTTCTAATTCTATTGACCTTTCTTACCACATGTTATTGTGTTTTGCGGTTCATCGACGTCGATTTTTATATTCTTTTGCATAAAGTAAAATTTACCCTTTTCAGCAAGTCTTTCCACTTCCTCTTTAGTCGGCTCGGGTGGTGTACCGGGGGTCTCATTGTTTTAATCATTATTTCTCTCTTCGATCCCGAACCCGTGGGAAACATGATGGCTCCTTCTGGAGAAAATTGTGACAAAGAAGTCACATCATCAAGCTCGGCGTCGTGGAAGGAGAATTCCCCGGAGCCCGTCCCTGCTGCGCCTGTTGATCCCGACATTTACCAGCCCTTGCTATCAGATGAAATTCGGAAACAAGAGCTAGGCGATCGGCTAAGGATTAATGCCATAGGGAAGGGGTACAGCTTTTATTTTTTAGATTCTATCGTTGAAACACAATTAGAAGTTGAGAAAAAGATCGAGCGAGCTCTGCTGTCCGACGGCTTTTCGCGAGATTCTATTCTTGCCAAGAGGCACCAAATAAGGGGGTTCATCTTATATCCAAGGGGGGCCGCTTTGTCGGGATCCACCTACAGGGAATATCTTTTCTTTATGGAGAATTATGGGACGCACCGCAGCCTTCCCTATCGGCGACTAATGGAAGCAATCTATCAGCTTGATCTCTCTTTAAGATAGTACTTGACTTGATGTTCTGTATTTCTTTTGGCACATAAATGAAGGGATCGAAGAGATTATGGCAGATCATGTTCACCGGGGGGTTATATAATAAGTTGTGAAAGAATCGGTTTAGAACGTAAAAAAGAGCTAGCAAGCGGGAGGAAACATTTCACTGCTAGCTACTAAGAACCTAACAGAACAAGCAATGCCCCATGCCTTTCTTTGAGAGAGTAAAGAAAAAGAAGCCAGAATGTTATGAAATAAAGGTTTCAACGATTGCCAAGAGCAGCCATAGATAGAGTAGTATATCCGAACAAATAGAAGAACCTAATGGGAAGAAGCTAACGGAAATAAATTCTTACTAGGGGTATGAAAAGAGTAGCTCCTCGTACGCGAAGCAAGTAGCTTTACTTCGTAACCTTACCCCTTTAATTTAAGCAAGTAAACTACCTTCCTTTAGCTTCTTAGTTGCTTTCCTTCAGAACCTAGCGTAGTCAATTAAAGGATCCGCTTCGCCCTACCAACTTCCAGATGAAAGGTCCTTTCCGCGCTATCACGAAGTGCGGTCGGTGATCTTTCCCCTGCAATCTCTTAGTAGTAAGTCTCTCGAGTTGGAAAGTCCCGCGTAGCCCCCAGCCGGGGAAAAGAGCACATCTCGACTTGCTGACTTAGCCCTATTCACAAAGTCGAGTTACGCAGCTCCATCAAAAGATTGAAACAGAACTGCGCCGGCCAAGGGTGAAGGAGATTGAGTGGTTCTTCCTTTCATTTATATTTTAAAATATTATCGTCTACCAAGGTAATGTAATTAAAGATTCCGCTTTCTTCAAGATAACATTGCGCTAACTACCCGGAAGTCAGAATAACATCTTCGGCCGGAATAGATTAAGTTTTGGTAGTAAACTACCTCTCTTTTTCTCAGTGACGGGGTAGCGAGGTTCGGAAGCAGGGGTGCACCCTTCTACTTTCTGTTCCGGTTGATAGGAGTTTCTACATAAGAGCCAATTGGTATTCCTTGCTTCTTTCAGAACCTTGGGCCTAGCCTCTTTCCATTGTTCGAATTACTCCATTTTACCAAAAGATTGGGCAGCAGGGACAGGGACCTTCCGATCCGACCCCATTTCCGGATGAGCAAGAAGAGGAATTCTCTAGAAGGAGGTAAGTTTGTGAAGCCTTTTATTAGGTGTATTATCGAACCCCTATTACTATTTAGCCAGTCTGTCTTCGCAATAGAGTGAGTGAAGTGATCCAAAGAAGTAGGAGTCGGGGAGGTAGTTTTCGAGAGAAAATGAGCAGCCCTTCGGGAGGAAGCATCTGTTGGATCACACAAGGGAAGACTCAGGGGCGGGGCCCTGGATTGAGCCGCTCTTACATACCCGGGTGGAGAAACCTGCTTGTGTTCCGGTAGTTTAAGGGAGGTCAACAAGTATTAGTGTTAGTTATAGTGCTGCATTGAGGCTACTTTATTGTGCTTAGGGTTAAGGTTAAGAAAGGTAGTATACTATATATGATTATTCGGATCGGGCGAGAAGCCCTCTCCCTTTCAGTCGGGGATGGAAAAGGCACTGCTTCGTTTCGTTCATCAATCTTTTCTCTTTGGAAGAATCGGGATGAGGCACAGCCTGTTTCAAAGAAGGTGCATGTATGTTCGCGAGGCTTGGCTTCTTTTCTTAAAGCGCCTCAAGAAAGGTCTTTAGTCTCATGTTTCGAAGGTGTACCCGCATAAAGATTTGTAAGAAAGCGGACGTCGTTGACAGCTAAGTAGTTTCCGGTCTCCTCTACTTCGCTTCTGCTGCCCTCTTTAAAAGACTTTTTTTCTATCTCCTCTCTACGGAACCCCGAAAGTTCTGGTTAGATAAATAGCTTTTCCAATCCCTCGTGAAGATACCACCAGTAATGAAGTTGTTCTCCTCCCCTAAATCTGTTAATTTCAGGGGGCTAGAAATAGAGAGTATAGAGGAAAGTTCCAGTTTCTGACAGCACAGTTGATGGAGCCGGCTGACGGAGCTACAAGTTCAGGTTTATTATGGAACACAAAGGGAGAAGAAAACCTCGCTTCGTCCTTCCTCTTCGAAGGGGTTTAACTACGACAAACCTAACTAGAAAAAATCATAAGGGAAGAACCAACCTCTTCAAACGTACGGACGGGCAAAGCGGAAGAATGGGAATTTGGAACCCGGGGCGAACTTCTTACTTGGTTTGAGTTGTATTATGGCCTATTAATGATACTCAGACTCTTAGAGATGGTCGAACAAAGGCGTTGAAAATGACGTAAATGACATTGGAACAACTTTTTATTTCAGAACCTTTTTCTTTATGTCATACTTTGCCAGGCATTCTTTATTTAACTTTCTTTCAGAACCTCATATACCGATTTCAATCGAGAGTCATGGTCAAATTCCATTTGTCCCTAAAAGCTAGAAATAGTGTATAAGCCCAAGGGATAAAGCCTAACATCCAGTAACCACAGCCTCTCCAGTATTAGAAGAGGCTAGACTACCACTTGTTCCATTCTGAACAGAAGAACTCTCAACAGAGATCATACCTTGCTCCAAAGCTGGATCCATTTTCATCCGCATCATCAACCACCAGATTAGCAAGGTTATGAAATAAATAGGATTTTTTTCGGAATCAACAACTACAGGATCTGGGGCTTTTGGAGGGATGGCAGAGATCCCGGGATGGAAGCTAAATCCGTTAGGATCATCAGAACGCATCGAGACTTTTTTCTCCATTTTTTACAAAAATACCATTGGTAACATCTTTAAGGGTAGCCTACCTGGTTTCCTAACAGGCTTAGTAACAGGTCTAGATATGGACTTGGAAGCCTGCTAAGGCTCAGGCTTACTCATGCCAGCCACAGAAGCATTAGCAGAAGAAGCAGCAGTCTTTGTAACAGGAGAAAGACCTTTACTAGCAGAGCTAGAAGACAATTGCATTGCCTTCTCATTAGCACAGGATTTCCCAGAAGGAACCTTCGAAGTAGACTTCTCAGAGACATTTTGGGCCATAGCTCGCAGGGCGCACAGATTTCCAGAGTTGCACAATTTCTGGCAAAGCTTTCCCCCTAATGGTCGAGCACAATTTCATTGCCTTTGGCGCCTTCTTTCTTCTACTTTTGCGGCGGGACATGGAAAAAATAGTAAGGGGTGCTCCCTTTGCCTGCTGACCCGAAATTTACCAATACGAACTCGTCGGGTTAGGCTAGGCTGTGTTGCTTGATGAAAGAAGCTGATCTGGGTGGTTCAGCCGGACTCCTTGTACCAGCTTTCCTTATATTGTACCTGTCTCTTCCTTATTCGGATGAAGGTGAGTGGCAAAGTCTGATTCAACTAAGGAGTAGGTCGTCCGAGCGGATAATGATAAAATTATTTTGTTCTTACTTGGGCTGCAGGAAGTCTCTCTCATGCCGTGCTATTGCTCCTGATGTGGTAGTGGACCTGCTTTGTTCTTAAAAAAATATATAAGGGCTTCCGTTTATGGTTGGGATCAATTACCGTTGGAGGTGACTCTAGTGACGAATTGATCTGTACGCTCAATCGCTGCCGCTGGATTCTTCAAAGTTGTGAAAGTGGGTTGTTCAAAGGGGATCTACAAGCTGGATGAGTTCAGAATCCAGCGAAGTCGGGTTCGGAATGGAAGTCTATCTAATATAACATAGGCTAGCTTGCCCGACCATAAAGAGCAACGCTCGCCAGGCGTGTAACAAGACTAGGCTTTTGACAAGAGGCCTCAGCCTCAATCTATACGGTGAAAAGGTCTTGCTGAAAAGCTCTTCGAGGTAAGTAAAGCGCGACCACCTGCACTCGGCTTGTACAAAGACCTAAGGAACCGAACCCCCTTATAGTTATAGAGGCTCACCTATGACGGGGTTGATAAAATCGGCCAGCTAAACCAAATATCCGAATGGTTCCCATTTGGCGATTTTTTTTTTTTATCTCCTTTCTCTTTAAAGTAAGCAAGTAAACTACCTTTTTTTGATATATGTATTCTGCGCGAAAGCATGCGAAGAAAGCAACAAGCGAGAAAAGCCCTTTACTAATAACATAGAAGGTAAGGCCGGCTCATCTATGGGTTCACCAAACATACTCAAAAGGGCTTTCTTTGAATACAAATATGCAATCTTCCTGTAAACATCTCTTCCTGTCTATTAAAGCCTTGAATTAGTCTGAGATCTATTGGGAATTTTTTTCTTTAGTAAACGCTCGAAGAGGAGCAATTGGGCCTTCAGCTCGCTACGCTCAATCTCTATGCGCGGCATCCGTATTAATAGAATATATATATATTTTTTCCGCGTTAGCTCTTATCGAATCGATCTGTATCGCTTTAATAAAACTCTATCTGTCCGTTGCTCAGCCCACGAATAGCGTTTCCGTCCGCTCCCTTCTTAATTTAATGAACTCGATTTGCTGCTCTTGTTAGCAACTCTTCGGTCATATGTTCAACTTTCAAACTAGTCTAAACTGTCCGCCTTTCCGCTTCTACAATCGGGAATAGGTCTGAGGTCAACTGTACTCTAATAGGTTTTAACTGCTTGGGCAACGCTCATCCCTTGTTTAAGGAATCGCTTCTTTTAATAGTATCTTTCTCCTTTGCCCGTGAATCCCTTCTCTTTCTTTTCATTCCAGTAAAAAGTCTTATACGGTCTGGCCTGTCCATTAGTTCTTCTCTATTGCTTCTTTGATTTAGTAGAAAGCCCGGTTTAAACCATCTCATAGGTCGTCCTCACTCAGTACGATAGGTTAATTCTAATGCGGATATCGGCCTTATTTCAGCGGATCTGTGCAAATAATCGATTATAGTAAGGGTTTTCTAAGATTATAATATAAAGGTCTCATCGGTCCTTATTTTTATTTAATAGTTCGATTCCCGGCCCCGGTCATCTTTCTTCTAGCTTTTTGTTCTGTCTGGCGATTCCTTTAAATAAATATGTTCTACGTCCCCTGTTAGTGTTGGTCCTGTCCCGTACTCTATCTATCGATCTTATCTTAAGTGGATCAATCGCTTTTTCGGAACTCTTCCCTTGCTTGCTTCACTTCATCTCGCCTATAGTTCGATAGTATGGCACATTCTTTCTTTAGTAACAAACTGTAGTAAAAAAGGCTTGTTCAAACAAACAAAAGATCAGAGGCGGTCAATGAACTATTGATTTGAAAGCGTAATCCGGGCCAATATTTCAAAGCGCGGCAAAGGCTTCTCTTCTGTAACTGTGGAAAAGGCTGTGCCTAAATTCTTTTTTGTAATTGTAAATAGAGCTACTTTCCCTCTTCAGCCTTCCTTGCCTTACCGACTTAAAGCAGTTAATAATATCTGTCTGCCTGCCTCAATGCTCGCTGACTTACTGGCCACGTTACTGAGTTCCTAGGAACGAGCAAGGAAGAATGCCGCTGCTGATAGATCCCGCCCAGATCAAGAGCGGGATCTTTTAGAAACAAAATTTTAGTGGTCGCTATTGCGGCCCTCGCTCTCAAGACTGTCGAAGATAGCATTGAGACTTTTCAATGAATACCTCGACTGATCTAGAAAAACAAGTTAGTTCCAGAGGCATCTTCCATTCATCTCGATTTGGGTTTTTCCGCACCATATTTTGATCTGCCTCTTCTTCGATCCGGAATTCCCAGCAAATCCTTGACTCCTCGAATACAATGGGATTTCACACCTGGCAAATCTTTCACTCTACCTCCTCTTATTAACACCATAGAATGTTCCTGCAAATTATGACCTTCGCCTGGAATGTGAGCAAATATATCATGTCGATTGCTCAAACGTACTTTGGCTATCTTACGTGGAGCTGAATTAGGTTTTTTCGGTGTTCTCGTTGAAACACGCGGGCATACTCCTTGCTTCTGGGGACATTGATCCGAAGCTCGAGTACGGTCCGTGCGCCGTTTTTCTTCTCTACCATGACGAATCAATTGATTTAATGTGGGCATCGCTCTTTCCTTTGTCCTTTCCCCCGATTTTTGCCCTATCACTAGTGATTACTCCCGATCCGAAGCACCCCTTTTCCATTCATAGAGAGATCCGATCGTCAAAATCAATAAAAAGGCCATCATGGACCAAGATCCAAACGGATCAATCTTGTTGAGAGGTACTGCCCAAGGAAAGGAAAAGGTTACTTCCGGATCAAGGATAATAAATAAAATTGAAACAAGATAAAATCGTATATCGAAACGACTTCTGGCATCACCGAAAGGATCGAAACCACATTCATAGGCCGACAATTTTTCTGGATAGGTTGAACTATTGGAAGCAAATGGAAAAGGAACACCGAGTGGGATCAAAGAAACTAGCGGACTGATCGCTAAATAGATACAAATAGGTGAAAATTCTGACATCACCACAGCCCACTTGGTTCTTTCGCTCCTTGCTCGCGGAGCGGCATAACGGAAAAAATAAGAAAGAGATTATTCCCTAAGAGCTTGTCCAGTACCAGAAATGCATCTCCTTCGCCCGCGCGAGAGACTTCTATGCCAGCCGGGCTTACGGCTCTATACCCCACACCCCGACGGCCTGGGCACATATAGTGCTATCCTCCCGCCACAATATTAGTTAATATCGCTGCGGCTTCTAGGTGAAAGCCACTTGTGATTCCATTAACATAGACGTCTCGGACCGCAGTTAAGAGACTAGGCAAGTCTCCTGTATCAACGATCTGATCACAAAAAGCTGGGATTGATTCACCGTCTTTTGTTATGATCACAAGACTTACAAACAGAAGGCACAACTTCTATTTCCGCGCCCTTCTTCCCGATTCTAAGATTCATGGGAAGCCCCCAGTTATTAATAATAACTGAGACAAGAAGACAATTGGAAAATTACACGTAAAAAACCAGAAAATAGATTATATATTTTAGGCTTTCTTTTACTAAATCTTCGGTCAAGAAAGAAGGCAGTTCTTTTGGAATCATGACTTATTTTAATTCACTTGTA
>JAEHOF010000041.1:95000-100000 GCA_018257905.1 Gillenia trifoliata | reverse complement strand
CCCTATTTCTTTCTTTCTTCAAAAAAGATAAAATGAATCTAGCCAAAAATAGACTCTTGCAGAAAAGAATCAAAATAATATGATGTGCTCCTTCTTGTCTATAGATCCTTGAGAATCTTTTGAAGAGTCTCGATCTCGGCCATGTCGATACTACGAATAGCCTCTCCCTTCAGTTCCAGCTCGAGCTCCTCCCTCTTATCCTCAAAAAAGGACTGGATTGCATCCGTGGGCCTGATGCCGATGCAATGGGGGTTCCGGGAGAGCTCATATTCCATAATACGCGCACATTCGTGCTTGAGTTCCCGGATAAAAATATCCCGGGATTCCGCTTCGAGCAAGCAATTATATTCCGGCGGAATTGAAGCTTGGTCCAAAGTTTCTTTTACTTCAATCCAGTAGTCTCCCTTGTTCTTATCCAGAAGGAAGATGGAATTCTCCTCTTCTAGCTTTTTAATTCGGTTTATTAAAGAGGACTCCATGCTCCGATTGTGGGATATTGCTGGTTGAGAAGAGGGGACCCCTTCAAGGTTGTTGACGGGCAAGTCCTCAGGAGTTTCCGGTATTTCGAATAATTCCACCGGGACTGGGGCTTTATATATGACCGTACCCCCTTCGGACGCGGAGGGAGTTACGGCCCTTCTGAGGCCCCTCCAAAAAAGTAACTAAACCCGCCGGAAAATAAAAGGTGAAGTAATTCAGAAAAAGTTTCTAAGTCACCGCACCTTATATACTGTCGCAAAATAATAAACCAAATACAAGAAACAATCCATCTGACGAGAGGCCTCAAAAACAAAAACACAAAACAAAAAGGACATTCGACCCAATACCTTAACCATGTAATTTCTCCGACATTATTTTCTATCGCCACATCAAGGTGACAGGATTCGAACCTATGGCCCTCTGTACCCAAAACAGATGCGCTGACCAGACTGCGCTACACCTCGCGTCTCACCCCCCCCGGAGCATATAGACCCACCCGATCGATGAACACTTGAACCGAACTCGCCCATCCTTTTGGGCACAGGGACGCGAGAACCAATCCGAGTAATCAACCGTTTTTTTTTTAGAAAATCTGCCTCCTGCACTATACGGCTTTTTGGCTTCCTCTTTCACTTGAATTTTAAAATCTGGCCCGCTCCCGGTTACGTGTCCTTTTGACCCTTCGCCCGTTTAGAAGTGGATTCGAACCACTGACACAAGGATTTTCAGTCCTTTGCTCTAACCAGCTGAGCTACCTGAACCACTTTCCTAAAGTATGTTTTCTTCGCCCGTTTAGAAGTGGATTCGAACCACTGACAAGGATTTTCAGTCCTCTGCTCTACCAAAACAGCTATCTAAACCACTTTCCAAAAATCTGATAAATAGAAGGAAAGGAGATCATAAAGATACGCGGACGACTTGACTATAGTATAGGTCGGTCAAACAAAAACAACGCGCAACGGGCTCTCCGCTCCTAGTCACTAAATAGTGCTATTCTGTCCTCCGGGGGACTCCACCAAGAGGTTCTTTCTCTCACGTAATTTCGCCCGCCCGTTCCACTTCCGTGCCGGATTCGAACCCATGATACAATCTTCTTGTATGTCGATTTAGCAAACCAATGCCTTAAGCCACTCAGCCATACCTCCAAGTTGTTGATCGGAATTTGATGTGCCGGGTTTGGTTGGTTGCCCGAAGGGCTATCTGATCCGATCAACTGCGTAAGCCGTAGCGCGCTAGCGCGCGTACTCTTCCTCTATCTATGGGCGAGACTCTATCCAGATCTATGGATCTCCCCAGCGTCAAAGCGAGACCCCATCAAAATCTGCCACTTGTTGGGCGACGCCTTCTTTTCTATGAGCACCCCACCATTGAATGATGAACTTTGCCAGTCTTCGCCTCCGACCCGACCAGGGGAGAACACAGGGTCAAGCCAAGCCCTTACCCGCCTGAATTGAATTAATATCTCCTTCGTCTGGTCGAGAAGGGAGAAAGCCCGGGGAACTGGACTGTTACTCTTCTATTACATTACGGAGAAGTCCATTCTCGTCATGATCGATCCACGTCCTATCGTAGTGTCCGGGAACCTGGCTTGCTTGGCTTACTAACGCGAAGGAATTTTTCGTTGATTGCACGAGCTAGCCAGTCAATCCAGCCGTTTTCTTGCTTGGTGCGCTAGTGCGCCTGACTTATAAGTAGGCGTTTTCTTCGCTGGGTTAGATTCCCGATCCACTCATCTTCAAACAGGGGTTCATCATCCAGAAAGATGCACCGCACTCCAGACCAAACAATACCCGCCAGAGATTGAGCTCGACTCGAGAGATGGAGACATAAGGGTGCGATAAAGTCCTCGGTGGGTGAGTCTCTCGATATTGAGTCGACCCCGCCCCGAGCAAGCATCGAAGGAATTAATCCAATGGGTAGGAATCAAGGAATTGAACCCAGATAAAGCCTGTTACCTGTTGCCGATCCGATTTCCGATTCAGAGGATTAACCAGAAGAGAAGGAAGTTAGGGCCGGCTGAAAGAAGGACAGCGGGGAAAGTTCTCTAACCTGGGAAAAACCTTAGAATCCGTCTTTTTTGGGCGGAAAGGGCGAGTAGAACGGGCGCGAAAACTAAACCTTCCTTCTTCGGCCTAAACCGAGATGGTGCAATACGAATGACTACTTGTGAAGTACCATGGAATTGGGGGGCATGGCACCAACACTCAAACAAACTATTCAAGACCGGATCAGCAAAGGAAACATAAATGTTGAGAACGATGAGGCATCTACGAGCGAACAAACAAGCCGCTGGAATGGGAAAGAAGGCCGGCAAGAAAAGGCTTTGCTTTGTCATAACAGAAAGAAAAGAAGGGGAGGCCGAAGGGCCCGTCAACGGGCAATAAAAAGAAAGCTTGCCCAAACACCAAAGCAGCCCAAAATAACCCATAAATGGGTTCCAAAAGAGCACTAAGAATCTGTTGTAACAGTTAACATGGTGGGTAAGGCGGAAAAAGAAGGGCAAAATGGTCCCCGAAATAGATTCCGACATCCCTCTTGCTCAGTTGTTTGAAACTGAATCTCGGCGAACGCGAGCGAGGGCTTTAGGGCTTAACTAAGTATTAGTTGAGGGCGAGGTTGGAAAAACAAGGCCAAGGATTTTAAGTGTCACGAGCAACATCGGTTGTCATATATGACAATCCCGGAGGCCAAACAGAACCCGGTGATGACCCGTCTTCCGATGAGTCCGAAGACTTGGCACGTACCGTCTCATCAGAAGTGTAAAGAACAGAACACGTCTTTGTAACCAACGAGGACGAAATACCCCCACAGCCAAACTCAACAAAAGTACCGAAGAAAGGCTAGATAAGATGATGGAGATTAGAGAAGCTATGTGAGCTCTTATTTGTTCAAAAGACAAGGCAGAACAAGGGGTCAGATAAAATTGGCGAAACCAGTAATCCACAGAAGAACATGACCGAGGGGCAGTCCTCGCGACACGAGGAGATACGCCAATCTGAAGATGATCAAGTAGCTTTACTAATAGGGCGGAGGGATCTTCAACAGACTCTCTCTCAATTGAATGAAGAAAGTTAAATGAAGCAAAAAGGGATTGTCGCGCCATACCCCTTTACATGGAAAGGCCTTTCCCCCCAAGTTCAAACAACCCAACCTGCAGTCTTTTGACGGGAGAGGGGCCCCTAGGCAGCATATTTGTAATTTTTAGCGGGGCATTGCCGGAAACGACGCTTTGATGATACGTCTTTTCGTAAGCACCCTCTGCGAGACTGCATTCGATTGGTATGCCAGGTTGCCTGCTGGAACCATAAACTCGTGGGCGGATGAGGAGGAAAAATTCCTTACGCATGTTTTCGATGAGGACGAAAAATCCACCACAGGCCAGCTGTGTGCCACTAAGCAAGCGCACAATGATTCAGTCGATTCCTTTATGAAAGGATGGAGAGCGTTGGCAGTAAAATGCCCAGAGCCACACTCCCACGAGAGTCTGACTGACATGTGTCGAATGAATTTTTACTTTAAGCCACGCCTGAAGCTGGTGGGCTTGAAGCTTAAAACACTGGGGGAGCTCTTAGCCATTGCCACGGAAACAGAGGCTGCCCCCAAAGATCATGAAAAAGAGAAGGGTGGTCGTAGATCAGAAGAGGCGAGTCTTCTAAAACAAAAAATAAAGAATCAGTGAAGCGAAACTTCCGAGTGACGAAGTAGCTCGACCGTGAGTGAGAGGCGAACCGTGTAAAAGTAGGGTTCCTAAGCAAACGAAGGTGGGCAACGGAAGGGTTGGGGCTTATACTCCAACAGGTATTTCCATGGCTAGAAAGGCTTCTTCAATCCAGCCGTACCTTACCCATGATCGACCCGGGGCTTTTGAGCGAGCAAGCCACTTCTCGGCAAGCTACCGTTCTTTCATAACCGGGGTATTTATCCGCCTAATTGTAATTTGATGGACTTCTTCACTTCTACTTCGTAACCTCGATCGAAAGCCAACTACAGACAAGTAACAACTTCTTGATACCATTCGCGCGACCTCCCAGACAGCACCCGCTTACCATAGGCGCGGGGAGAAAGACGAAATAGGATGGGTTTACAGCCCTAGGCAATAGTTAAAAAAGAGCGTGTCCCAAGTGAGTTCTGATCGAAGGTGAGCACCAAGTTCCCATCAGGAGCAGAGGCAGTTCTTTCCAGATCCAGGAAACACAGACTTTATTTCAAGAGTTCTAGTCGCGCCTCTCCACTCTAACAAAGTAGTCCATCTGAGGTTATGAAATAAAACGTGGGTTTTCTATACAAATGGTGCCCATTCGGCCAATGTTGAGTGTCAGGCGAAGCTACCCTCGGTTCCTGCCCCCGTATCAATGCGACCAGGGGAATCGATGGCACGTACCGTTGTCAGTTACCAAGTGATGATCTTAAAGCCCAATCCGCAGCCTAATCACTTCGGCTTGTTCCTTCCTCGCTGGATTTCAAAGAGATTCCACTACCGTGGGCTATGCCTGGTCTTATTTATTGATCATCCTATGATC
>JAEHOF010000041.1:7500-90000 GCA_018257905.1 Gillenia trifoliata | reverse complement strand
ATTTTATCTTACTTTTTTTAGGGGAATCTGCAGCACCGCTGTCTTTCCTATTTGATATTTGTCCAATTTCCTATGAGTCCTTGACGCGTAGCGTGACTCTCGCAATCTGAAAACTAACGAAGTCTTTCTGGAATTAGGCTTTAATGGACCGAGCAGAGAATCTCAAATGATATGGGGAACCGTTCCTCTCTCGGAGTTCGAGTTACTCCGTTCCTATTTCACCTGACCTTTGGTGATCGTTAAGCTCAAGTAGAACTGCACTGACCTGGAACCGGTAGATCCAACCTAGCATAAAAAAAAAAATGAGTCAATAAAGCAGGAATTATATTCGTGGCAAACAAGCAAGCTGGACCTCTCCCAGTAGTATCTGGTAGAAAGACTTGTCGAAGCTGCGTGTCTCGATCCATACATCCTCGACAGGAACTAAAAACCCGAGATGGCTCCCTTAGCATCTTGTTTTGCTCTGTATGATTTTAAGCAATAAGGGATTGTTAAGCTCACATTGAGCCATAATGCACCGGAACCTGTAGATTCTAGCCTAACAACAACAACTTCGGTACCTCTGGATCTTCACGTTTGATCTTTCATAGGCGAATGGGTCTGGATTAGGCATCCTAATTTTCCTTTTTTTTGGATTGATCATAACAGCTATTGGAAGCCATTCTTCTGCCTCTATGGGTTTTGTTGTTAAGTTGACCCATGTAATCGTAAACTAGCGTGAGGAATTTAGGGGCGGATCCTTTCCGGTCAATCACGAGCAGCGAACTCCCTAAACCGTAGAATCTCATGAATGTAGCGGAACGAGGTCGGCCTTATCCCCACACTTTCTCTAATGCTTGGACTGGGAAGATATCGGCTCAAGGCAGCAACCGCCAGGCTTGCCGAAGGGTCCCATTCATCAACGGCCGAGAAGGAAACATTAACTTATGACTCCGAAATCGATCCACGAGGCGGACTGCCCTTCTTACTTGGTTTGAGTTATATTATGGCCTATTAACGATACTCAGGCAGAAGGAAAAAGAAAGGGGTTTACAGTCGAAACCACATAAAACAAAGCTTAACCTTAGGGGCCCTATGAAACGTACGGGCGAACCGAAGCTCAAGCCCGCACTACACCAGTCCCATTCAGCTACGCAACAAGCCAAAAAATGCACGCCTAGCGCGCTCCTCACACGCAGGACCTCAGAGAAGCGCCGCGAGCGGGGGAGCGGAATTGAGAGCGAAAGATGAGTGAAAGAATGCCAGACAGGCGAGAGAATGACTACATTAACTGAACATAGAACTGAGGTAATGATTTAACAAGGCATCATCGTTCAGTCCAATTACTCTACTCAGAGTGACTACAAGTCAGTTTGAGGCTTAGTAAGGAAGCCTTTTTCATCACCCCAATCTATCTTCCTTCTATGATATTCTTTGGCTTTGGGACTAAGTATAGGCTATGGGGCTTTGATTGTTTCATCTCATTCGGGATTCATCCCGTCCTACGAAACAAGGCTTTTTTCCAGGGTATGGATTCAGAAATCAAACCTCAGCAGGATGCTTGACTTCGCATTCTTATTTTGGTAGGCAGTACGCGGCGATCTTATAGAAAGCGCCAAAAAGACTCTTTCCTATAATAAAAAATGAAATAGCACACTTCAGAGCCGGGCCAGGATTTCGACCTCCAGTCAGCTTTTGTGCGCTCCGCACGAACGGACCGATCAAAGATGTGAGTGACGTCGATCACACCAGGAGGGTACAAGGTTAGCCTATGAGCTGCGGGACAAGATGCGAAACTTTAGTGAGGAAGAGGCTCAAAGATCTTGAAAAAAGAACGAGTGAGGACGTGTCCAATCTCTCTTGCGAGGAACCAAGCTCAAAGCTCAAAAAGAATAAGGCAGCACACTCTTTGTCGGAACGAAGGCGAACTGGCTTTGATGACAAGATGCTTCTGAATAGTCCTACAAGGCTGATAGACAGCAAGACTAAAGAAAAGAGGGGATATGTAAGAACCTATTAGTATGGATCCTAGGGAATCACGAACCAAGGGAGGAATCTCACAAGCCAATTGTCTTGAACATTGTCTTTGCAGAAACTCTCGCCCTAATTAGAGGGAGAATATTGAACACAAACATCTCGCCGGTCGGAGGGGACATCCTAATATTATACAAGAAGGTGAAGAAAAAAAAAATTGGCTGGAACTTCTTCTTCTTCATGAATAGTTCTTTGATCATGTGACCGGATCTAGTCGATCGGATTAGAATCGGAGGTCTTGAACTCGAGTTTGTGAGAAACTCTTGCCGCCACCCTAGCTCTTTAATTTAAGCCCTTATATTTCCCTAAAAAGAAGACCCGGCTTCTTCTTCTTTCTTTTACGAATCCGGCAAGCGAAAATCCTTTCTTCTCTTGGGTGATTGCTTGAGTTAAGCCTTCTTGACTAGTTTTGAGTCTTTCAGTCCTTGGATGATCTTTCGGGTCTTAGTACAATGGATTCCATAGGCTTTTCCCGTGCTCTTCCGAAAGAAGCATCCGGAAATTACTTGTCATGGGCTTATGCGATGAAGAATGATTTGCTCGGGAAAAAAGAATCTTGTGCTTATGTGGATGGGTCGCTTCAATTTCCCAAGACTAGAGAAGGGGATTTTCCTACAAAAGATGAAAAGTGCTTAGCTTCAAACGGGATGACTTGTGTACTTCCTTTGAGCCCCATATACACCGTCGCCTCTTTTGCGACTGCTAAATATTTTTGGGATTACATAAGTAATCTTAATTATCAGGATGATTCTCCACCCTTCTATCAGTTGCAACATGAAGAACATGCCTTAGCTTATGGGTAAAATAAAGAAAGAAGTGTGCTATACTATTTATTATTACCGAAGGCTTTGGCTTCTATGGGACCAGCTGAACATGAGGGACCCCTTTCAAAGAAGATAGGGGCACCGATTCGAAGGGTTCTTGTCGGGAATACTTTCATATAACATAGAATAGCCTTATAGAGTATAAAGGGGCTCTCTAAGTTTTTGATGGGCTTGAGGCCTGAGTTCGAGAATGTTAGATCCTCAATTCAACATCGAGTTCCTCTACCAGACATTGAGAGAGCAGTTGCTGATGTGAGATCCGAGGAGACTCGACTTGAGCCCCTTTACTTAGGTTGGGTGCTGGGGGTCGATCTTATATTACTCAGGGTGCTTCAGATCAGGTTCTTGCGGCTGAACATGCTTCGGGACATCGACCCTATGGTCAGAATCTTCAATCTGGAAGCTCCGCTGGTGCATCAGGCCAACGAGACATGTCCAAGATCGCCACTATTGCAAGAAGCGGGGTCACATGATTGCAGACTCTCGTAAGCGGCAGAATGCAAATTCTCGCCGACAGTCAGACACAGCTCATCTTGCTGCTCCCCCAGAGACGCCTACTGAATCGGAGACTTCCTAATCCCCTTACTCCATAGGGCCTCTGCAGCATTACTTCTATGATCTTAGGAGCACTCCCACACCCGACACAGATAGTTTTACCCCACGACAGCGGAAGCAGATTCAGAGGTTGAATCCGTCTTGTCATATCTCTTCCTCCTCTGTTACAGGTATTTGATCCCCCTTACGCTTACAACATAGGGGGCTGCTTACTTTCTTCGGGTGCATCGAAGAATATTACTGGTGATTCTTCACTTCTTTCTTCTCTTCGTTCTCCATCTTAGTTCCTTTTTGTTTAAACTGAAAACTCCGAACAATTCCCTCTAGCCAGTCTTGGTACTCTCTCTCGTTATCATCGAATATGTTCTGCTCTTTTAAATTTTCCCGCTCTCTCAGCGAATCTTCTTTCCGGCTTGAAAAAAAAAAATGCTTATATTCACTTCTCTCCTACCTCCTGTCTTGAACAGGATCATGCGATAGGCCCTTAAGGGGATTGGGAAGGACCATAGAGTTGGCAAGCTCTCTTTTTTGGAGAAACTTCGTTTACCTCAGTCTTTTGCCTTTTCCGCTGTGTCTGGTGTTGTTCCCTCCCCCTTTTTTGTTGTGGCATCGTAGATTAGGACATGTCTGCAGCCCAAGGCTTAGATATTTTTTTTTTCTACTGGAATGTTGGGGTCTGTACCTAACATTGAGATTTCTACTTATATGGGTTGCAAACGGGGAAAAGACTCGGCCCTTCCTTTATTTAAGAAGCTCTTTCTACTTCTCCTTTTGATCTTGTGTCCGAAGTCCATCCTGCCCCTCTGTTATCGAAAGGAGGATCATCCGTATATGTTATTTTTGACAGAACAATGAAAAAATTTACTAAAAAAAAGGTTTTCCTTGGGGGTATATCTCCGCTGCCTTCTGAACTCTGCTTGCTTCAACTCACTTCACTTACAAAGCGCTTTCCCAACGATCCTGCCCCCGCACTCCTCAGCAGAATGGAGTTGCCGAGCGGAAACATCGCCATATACATATATTGGAGACAACTTACTCTCTCTTGCTCTCAGCTTCAGCCCAAAAAAACTAGGGACAGAAGCAGTTTTGACTGCCGTATCTTTTTTGAACCGAATACCTTCCTCTGTCATCTCTGGTCTGTCTCTTTTTGAAAGAAGATTGTCTACCCCGCCTGACTATGAAGAGCTTCGAGGGTAGGCTGCAGCTTCGTCTAGTCTAGAGCCGGGCGGGCGGGCTTTTGGGCACACGGAAAGGGGGAACTGGATTTCTGGGTTCACTGCCAACCTTGGGAAGGGAAAAATTATAGCTGCAGAACTTTGGGGCCTTTATTTTGGATTACGCTTGGCTTGGATGAGAGGTTTTAGATCTGTTGAGGTGGAGGTGGATTCTGCTACTGTTGTGACTCTTGTTAATCAGCAGGATAATTATCTCCATCCTCTCCACACCCTGATCCGTGGCTGCCAAGCTTACTTGAAGATGGACTGGCATTGCAAGCTCTCCCATATCTATAGGGGGAAGAACTTCTCTGCAGACTACTTGGCAAGCATTGGATTGACTTATGACCTGGGTTATTTTGAATCGCAAAGTCCTCCTCCTGGTTGTATTCCTTTTCTGTTTGAAGACTCTCTTGGGTATGCTCGACCCAGAGAGGTAATTAGATAGTTTATTTTTTGTTTTTGGCCATGCGGCCCCCCAAAAAAAGAAATGTTCCAGCTACCTTTGTTTGCATATGGATTCGCATGGATTTCGCGGAACTAGAGAAAGATACTGCCTCTAGAGATGAGATTCCAAAGATTCGATCCGAAGCTCTCTCTATCGACTCCTCCTTCCCGGGCATAGAAGATCAGATCAACGAGTTCTGGTGTAAGCCCTTCCTTCTTCCCTAATCCAAGCAACGGCAATACAAGGCAGAGTACCGCCTAGCTTCGGATGCTAGTTCAGAACTTTTGATAGAAGGTTTCCCGGTTGCATTGGTTAGTAGATCCGGGGGGTGTTGATTCATTCTGCCTCTCTCCAGTTGCCGGCTGGTTTGGGTCTAGGCAGAGAAAGACAGATTTACAGTTCTGCGCCCAAAGAGAGAGATTAACTACGGAGACTAAGCTGCCTCCTCACCGCGAGGATTTGATCCATCTTTCATACTGACACCCGTTTACTAAACTACTTGAGCCCGCACCGATGTTCGTTCATCACAGTGATCCGGGATCAGAAAAGGTTTGGAAGACATAATGCTTCCTCTGCTCGTCATTGATCGAATGAACTGCTATTCCTGAACGTGGATGCATGGGTTAGCCATGTTCCATTGTCGCCTGAAGGGCCTAAAAAAAGAGCTAGAACAGGAGTTTAGTGGTCCTGTAATAGGGTTGGGTTGGTTGGGCGGAGCTCCCGGACGCCGACCCGCCCCGCACGCTGCCGATCGGGGAGTGGATGAAAGATGAGTTAAACTGATGTTAAGAGAAGAAAAACAAATATAAAAATGTTTATGGTATCGCGCGAAGCGCGGGCGAGGAATCCTCCTTATTTTCCGGATATGTTGGACCCTTGCTCTCAGAAGAATGACAGGACTAGAGTAAAGAACATAAGTGAAGTGCATAGAATTCAGTGCGGTGACGTGAAGAAAGGGAAGGGACTATCCCTATCGGCCAATGATAATCAAAGGCACTCAGCTAGAGCGGCAAGCCAACCAACAGAGAACACATAACTGAAGAGTAAGAGTGTCGGGGTCAACAACTCCTCTACCTAGCCTGTACTAAACTTAATTTTTGTCGAAGTCAAAGTGCTGCCAGCAAGCTCTATGCTTAGCTTCAGGTAGATAGATCCGTTCCCCCACGTGCATCGGGTCATCCTTTTTCGTCGAATGTCCCGGGCCCGATTTAGAGAAAGAACTTTTCCTTTGCTGCAGGGCCGGGGAGAAACATTCAAGCGCAGAGATGGAGATGGCTCCGCTTCGATAGAGGATGAAGGAGAATCCGTAGGCAACTGGTCGTAAAAAGTCATACATTCATCAAGCGAAGGCGCAGATGGAAGACCGTGTAGCTAGAGGACGCCGGTTACCGAAAATATCCTTCTTGCTGTTAGGAAGTAGCTTAATTTCCTTAACTAACTGGGAGTGGAATAAGGAATAGCAGCTTAGCTTCTTTTATTGTATGTACGACTATCGAATAAGAGCTTCCTTCTTGGCTGTTTGATGTAGCTAACTGAATCTGTATGCTAGGCCAAGAGCGGAGGATATAATATATCTTTCTTTCCTTTAGTACTGCCCTTTAACTTCCTTAAGTAACTTTCAGTTCTCTAAGGGTAGTGAAGCGATGTGACTCAACCGATAGGTTGAGGGACTCGCGTAACGTCTAATAGTTGCCTCTCTTTCAGAGCCTTCCTCTTACTGGAAGTTTATAGAAGAGAAGGAAAGAAAAGAATGTATGAGGTTGCCGTTCTTCTTTTGAAGGTTATAGCAGACGAAGACGATCAGATGCAGACGATCTTTCTTTCGTCTTCTCGTCTTTGTCTTAATCTCCCATCTAGCACTAGAACTGGGCGCATCTGACGAGCAAGGAGGAAACATCAGCAGCTGACCTAGTTCTGTGACACTAGGCAAGCAAGTAAATTCAACCTTCGAACGGTCTTCTTTATATTTATAAGAGAAGGGATGCTTCAGCCATCAAACATAGTATGCCTGACCTGGTTGAAGATTGGGTGAAGGTTCCGTGCCAAAGGAATGAATCTTCGGAAAGAAGGCATAAAGGAGTGGATGTGTAGAGGTCTTTCTTTTCTTTGCCCGTTAGAAGCCCCTTTAAGGCCTGTTACTCTGATTGAGACTGTAATGTAAAAGGTGGGAAACTACAGATTTTGATACTGGAGAGTGGCCAGCAAATAGAATAAATGAGAGCTGCTCCTAGGGTGCTTCTACTTCTTCTAGATTAGTGACTTATTTTGACCTTTTCGACAAGTTCGGGGACCAGTAGCAGCTTCGCTTTGCAACTTCTTATATGCAGAAAAGAGGTTGTCCAAGAATAGGTTGTTCTATTATCGGTTGTTCGATCCTTTGTACTCTCTCCTATATAGTCAGTCAGTGGGGAATCGTGGACAATGCCAACAAATAAAGGGCTAAGGGCGAAAGCCCGATCCAGCAATATCGCGTGAATAAGAGGCAATTTAATTGAGAGTTGCTCTTCCCCTCCTCAGTACTGGCAATTGATTCTTTGTACGAACTGGTCATCCTTTAATTTGCCTTATCCTCGGAGGGAACAAATGTTTGGTCTTAAGCATCCAAGTCAGTGTCATAAAAGAGTGGACATATAAGCAAGTAAACCCGGCCTAGGACTAAACTACCGATACAGAATAGGGGGCTTCAAGCAGCCGTACTTATATATAGATATAATATATGGAGAGATCACCCTTATTGTGATCAGTTCCCGAAGTGAGTCAATGAGCAGGAATTCCTTTTAGTGGATCCCTTCCCAAAGTCAGTACAATGCCCCTCTTATCCCTCTCCTGTCTGTGAAGAATCAAAACCTTCCCTGGAGACTGGTCCCATCTAAGGCATCTTACTTATAGTAAGTAGAAGGGGACATCTTTTTGCACAATAGATTATATTACCAAATCCGTTGGTTTACCCTACTTGGGATAAAAACCTGCGCACTATCTGCTATATAGGCATTCATTGGTGGATCTCCTCTGTATTCCCTACCCTCAGGGGAAGTCAGGACAAGGCCTTTTTTTTCCTTCTATCGTTATCGTGCTGGACTTCGAACAATTCAATTCGTTCGAGAGGCTTCCGTGCCTATCTATCAATTATTAAGTGCTTTCCTAGCCCCCCGGTTATCCCGATCGGGTTGATAAAAGGTTTCTTCTTAATTCAAGTCAGGAAAGAAGAGCGACAAGCGTACTGCCGGAAAATGATTCAGATATGGGCTATAGGCACTTGAAGGGGAGGACAGAGATGACGGTGGTAGTTATGAAGCCTACACACTAGTGAGCATTAAAGGTACTGCGAAACCAGTCTACCTACCCGCTTGAAGATCCGGCAAGAACGGAGTGAACAAAATAGCTTGACTGCCTCGGAGATTAGAGTTATGATCTTTACACCTTCATTTGTGGGATCAGATCAGATGATGGGTCCAGAAGAGGGGCAAGCACGACTCTCTAAGGCATGGCGCCAAGCAAGACCCATCAAAAACCGATACCCAAATCTGTCTCGAATCAATATCCGAAGCTGACCTCGTCAATACGTGTTACACAAACGACGCATCGAACGAACAAGTAAGCGAATAGGGACCGGGTTCCTCGGGCAGCAAGCTGGCGAATCTAATAACTTTGATTCCTCATTCGATCAGTTGCGCTAACCCTGATTCCCCTCTTTCCTTTCCCTGGTTCGTTAAACAGAGTAGGGGGATCTCGCTTTAGCTCGAAGAGGAAACGAGTTCTCGTTCTGATCTGCACCGGGGGTTGCTTCGGTCAGTTACAGGGGCGGTCAGTAGGTAGTTCCGATTCTAGCTCCTAGCTCTGGAGAAGCAAACTTCAATGACAAAGATTTCACTACACTACTTATTACGTCAAACATTCCTCTTTCTACTTCTGACTCTCGCACGGATAGAGATGGAGGTCGGGATTCCCGCAGCACCGCGGCAATTCAATGAGCGAGACTTGCACTCAATAGTAGAACAATGAAAGCAGTAGTGGCACTCCCCATACTTAGATGGTCCGGCTACGCCTGGTTCTCCCTTTTCTCTTGATTTGCTTGCTCGAGGAAATGTATTCTGATTCCCCTTTCTTTTTATTAGTTTTAGGGTTGGGTCTGGCAGAGAGGAAGTACAATCAGCTACACCCGCCCTTGTGCCTCGTCAACTGGTTATCTTTTTTCCATTCACTTAGCCAGTGCTTCAGGTGGAACTGCTCATGTTGGGCATCCAATTAGCGCAGCATTGGGTATTGGTTCATTAGCTACATCTACATATAGACCGAAAAAATGCAATCACTTTATATTAGATATTAGGAAGGGAGATTTCTATTCAAATAGAAAAAAAAAAATGGAAATAGCGTATGAAATACGCCCAAAGACTCCCATGCCTTTCTTGGTTGGACCAACCAGATTTCCGACAAGTCTTTCTGTTATAGCAAGAAGCGGAACTACAAGTGAATTTTAATCATTATGGATAACCAATTCATTTTCAAATATAGTTGGGAGACTTTACCCAAGAAATGGGTAAAAAAAATGGAAAGATCAGAACATGGGAATAGGTCTGATACCAATACGGACTACCCATTTCAATTGTTGTGCTTTCTTAAATTGCATACCTATACAAGGGTTCAAGTTTCGATCGATATTTGCGGAGTTGATTATCCTTCTCGAAAACGAAGATTTGAAGTGGTCTATAATTTACTGAGTACTCGGTATAATTCACGCATTCGTGTACAAACCAGTGCAGACGAAGTAACACGAATATCTCCGGTAGTCAGTCTATTTCCATCAGCCGGCCGGTGGGAGCGAGAGGTTTGGGATATGTTTGGTGTTTCTTCCATCAATCATCCGGATCTACGCCGTATATCAACAGATTATGGTTTCGAGGGTCATCCATTACGAAAAGATCTTCCTCTGAGTGGATATGTGGAAGTACGCTATGATGATCCAGAGAAACGTGTGGTTTCTGAACCCATTGAGATGACCCAAGAATTTCGCTATTTCGATTTTGCTAGTCCTTGGGAACAGCGTAGCGACGGATAATTCAGAATCAGAATAGGTCCAGTCCAGGGGACAAATCAATAGGAAATGCTATTTGCTTTGTAAGAATAAGAATAAACTTCTATGAAATATGAAATGAAAGAGTTTCGCGGGAATTGTCTTGATCATCGGATATCAT
This sequence comes from Gillenia trifoliata, assembly GCA_018257905.1. Lineage (NCBI taxonomy): Eukaryota > Viridiplantae > Streptophyta > Magnoliopsida > Rosales > Rosaceae > Gillenia > Gillenia trifoliata. Next base: position 79,754 of record JAEHOF010000041.1, on the reverse strand, counting down.
TGAGAAATAGTAAGAAGTGTTATCGAACGATTTCCTGCCCAGTATGGAATGAGTAAAGAATAAAACTACAAGTCTCGATCTATACAAAACGCACTGGGTTTTTGTGTTTCTTTCGGTTTCATTGATAGCAGAAGAGCCTTAGTCTATAGGGGCGCTAGCGCTTTACTAATATAATATCAAGTAAAGGGGCCAAAAACAAACGTAATAGGCTGCTACTCTAGGCTCGCTTCGCTTCTTCAAGCTCCGCCCTTGAAAACTAAAGCGCTAACGCGCCTTATATTTATTATTTTGTAAAGCAACCTTTCGCGCTAGGCGCTCACGTTTTTTGTCTGGGTGGAAGCTGGCGGCAGGGCTTGCTTAACCGGACAGACGGAATTGGGATCTCTTTTGCATGCAACTATTTCTATCGGCTTATTCAAAGGGCTGATTATTTTTTTTATAACCCCTTTTTCTCATAAGTAAGTAAGCGTTGATAGGAGCGGCGGGATGATGATGAGTATATAAATCAATAAAGACCAAAAATAAGAAATGGCAAGAGAAATTTTATATCGATGGAGGAAATAACGATGTGGAAAACAGGGCAGGGATTCTCTACAATGACCATCGTAGACCAATTGAAAGGGATGTAGCGCTCCTTGGCAGCGCCTTTTTTTTGGGTACAAAATGTCACGGGTCCCAATCCTGTCATTCCCACCTATGACTTCTCCTCTGGGCAGTAACGAGGGACCCATTGAATTCGATTCAAATTGGGGACATAAAAAATTTTTTTTTTAATGAGACTATATGCATGCAAGCAAGATGTATTGAGGGTACAAAAAAAATCCTTTTCTTTACAGTCGTATCTACTGTGATAAGAAAGCGCTCTTAGTTCAGTCCGGTAGAACGTGGGTCTCCAAAACCCGATGTCGTAGGTTCAAATCCTACAGAGCGTGATTCCGTTCTTGTTAGGTCTAATTACAATGAAATAACTTCACTAACTTGAACAGCAACCTGCATTTTTCCTCCTAAAGGGCATGCCCGACCCGAGCTACTAGGCTTAGATCCGCTCTTCGCCTTTTCACTTCAGCAAGAGCTTCTTCTCAAAGCCCTTCTTCCGGTTGTTTCCTTTTTCTTATGAAATTACGGATAGCTTCGGGTAAAGGAAGGTAATGATCTTCGCATTATTTCTTGAATAGAACACAGAATGCTAGTGAGACTCCCTCGAAAGGAGTCGAACGGTACTTTTCAAAGAGTGAGGGAACGGACTAAAGGCGGACTCCCATAGCCCCGATGTGGCGAAAAAGACTGATGGATCTATATGCACGGAATACCCGGCATCCGATTCTGGTCCCAGAAACGAAAAACAAAAATGCTTTGTATCTTCTCAAGTTTCTTTTTATTACTCTTGATAATATTCGCCTTAAAACATTTTATGAAGCGAAGAGTTCCGTGTCTGTATTTAATGATGCATAGCCTCATCTTTATATATATGCAGGAGGTACGCTCAATCTTTTTGACTTCCTTTGGTTTATTCATATGTTTTTTAATCTCCGATCACTTTATCCCAGGTGGGATAGCTTTTTCAGCGGATTCGGAAAAAACCTCATCTAGTATCCGCGCCCTTATGAATGAGGGCAGTCCACCGCAGGAGGGGGATATGGATAATATCTTGGGGTTGGGGAGGCAGCACGACGGCGAAGCATCATCATCTCGTCGGGCTCCTCAGCCGACGTATATACTTCCCGGTCGTCCCGCGGCAGGTGAACCCGCGGAGGCTGCCCCGCCGATTATTCACTACTCCTACGAGGCGTTTCAACAGCTTCTTGCGAACCAGGAGGCGATCGCGGATCGTTTGCAAGAGTTGTTTAAGGAACAGCGCACCCATGTTCCAGGTGGCTTCCAGGCGGAGCGGCTCACCGAGATGCTCGAAGAGGAGCACGGAGGCGAAAAGCTCACCGAAATACGCGTAAGTCTCCAAAGGGAGGGGCGGCAAAGATCGTGTGAGTGTGCAGTTATGCTTCGGATGCTTCGCCATAGAATAGATCGACCCGCCCTTCCTGTTTCTACATCTTTTTGGATGATAAGACATGCCTATCCATGTTTTATCCAGCCTTTGCTCCACTATCAACCACCGGAATGGTTATTGAGCCTGCCCCGCTTTCCTCTCCCGCGCGGCAAGAGCTCGTTCGCCAAGTCCGAACTCCCGCTTTATCGTCGATGACGGCTCTCTTCGATGCCAGCAACCGCGTTTGACCCTTTCCGCGCTTCTTTCAATTTCCTTACATTCTAGCTGAAGGAGAGACTTTACCTTTACTTAGGGAGGGGCAGCAATACTACTACGCTCTTCCGTGCTCGTAGGTTGACTTCCCTTATGCATCCAGCCGCTTCACTAATGTGAATAGGTTATACAGAAGGGTGGGTTGGTTATATACTCTTATGCGCGTTCCTTCTTCGAACCTTTTGGTATGTATTGCCCCCTAACTATAGATCAGATCCACCAGACGAGAAACTCAATTCCGCACTGCTGCTGAGTCGTCGGACTTATCCACCAAGGGATTCGTGGAATTTCTGTGGATTGCGTTGGAGGAAATCTACCAAAGCTAGGCAGATAGATAGACTCCTTTCCCGCTGCTAAGGGGGAGCAAGAAACTAAATTAAATGATTGTTTTTTAATCAGCGCCCCTTTTGGGTATGCAGGTACTAAGAGTCTTCTCACTACCAACCAGCAGACATCATCTGGCTGGGTCTTGCCGGTATCAACAACAAGAAAAACGACCAAATGGAAACAGCAACTAACTATGGCTCTTGGCCCAGACAACGTCCTAGGCGTAGGGGAGATCGGAGCAACAGGGAACGCCTAGACGACGTTTTTCTTCCTGGGCTGCAGTAAGTAGATCGAGAGGTCGTTCCGCCCCTTGTCCCCGAATATGGGTAATATGTTCTCAAAAAAAAAGTTGCTCCAATCTGACCTAGCTGGCGAGCGATCCCAGTTCGCGGCAGAGAACAAGACAGCAAGCGAGCGTACCTTTGTTCGCTTCTTCTCCACCAAGCACGGAAGTTTAAGGATAACTGTAGGTCGGTGGCTGCCTAAGGAAACTCCGATTCGATCCGCCCCCCCCGGCTGGGAGGCATCTACCTCATCCCGATCACAAGGAGAGGTTCACCATGATGGGGGTACTTCTTTTTTTCCCTTCCGGAAAGAATGAAATACATAGGGGACCATTCTTTTGTTGCGGCATGCTCCTCAGATTTACGGATTCGCAGGGGGCCTCAGGCCCCACTTAGTTGACTGACAATGACAAAGGCTTGCGAAACTAAGCAGGGCCTTTTGAATTGAATCTTAAGTAGTCTATCAGTGGTGCGAAGCGGCTTTGCCCCTTTTCAGTAGGGGGGCGAAAGGTTAGACCTTAGAAAGTCAGCGAACTGCGGTTCTTCTATGTAGGCGTTCCCCCCTTGACTCTCCTAACGTCGAGCTAAGTGACTTCGTAACCTTTTCGTAGCGTAGTAGAATGAAGGCTACGCACCGACGCTCTCTTATCTATTAGCCTAAGCGTCTTCGCTAACTCGCTCGCCTAGTATACCCTACTATACAATACATTAGTAGGGTAGGCTAACTCAGCCGCTTATTTCTAAAAATGTAGGGCTAAGTAGCGCCTTTTCCTTTTTGAATAACCCATTCTCATTATCTTTCATAAGTAAAGTAGGCGAACCTATACTATAGGTCCTTAGTAGGCGTTGACAAAGAAGAACAGCCGGTTAAAAGACAGCGAATCTTTTTTTTTTTTTTTAATATAAAGATATATATAGGCCAGCTTGACAAGCTACCCTTCCTCTTGATCTGAGGTGCGAAGAGAAGCATCTCTTTTTTATGACTTCCACTTATCGATCCCGGCCCGTAAAAGTGACCGACCGGGGCCCTATTGATGAATGAAAGAAAGGGTTTATGAGCCCTAGCCCTGTAAGCCCACACCTGTGTAGAGTAGATCGTTCAACACCTGCGGCACAAACCCATTTTTGACCTATTGGTCCTAGTATCATAGGCGACCGAACGGCCGCCCCCTAATTACTAGACCAACCTGCTATAATAATTCCATAAACACCTAGCGAAGATATGGCAAACAAATAAAGTAGCCCTATGTTCGAATCTGACAATACCATACCATAATCAAAAGGTACAACGGCCCGAGCAACCAGACTTAACATAAATGTAGTCACTGGAGCCATTCTAAAAAGGGAGAAATTAGCACTACTTGGTGAAATAGGTTCTTTTAGAATCAATTTCAAACCATCTGCTAGAGGTTGTAACAATCCGAACGATCCCACTACATCAGGACCCTTTCGACGTTGCACAAAAGCCATTACTTTACGTTCAGCTAGCACTAAAAAGGCTACTCCTAGTAGAAGTGGTAGAATTATTCCAAGTATTTCGGCTGGAACTGCTATGTACGTTTTCGATTTTCTATTCACTCATGATCTGGCCCGGTCGACCCGATCATGATATTTCACTCATGATCTGGCCCGGTCGACCCAATCATGATATTGAAGGATGGGCCCTTTTCTCGAAAAACTCCGGATCCAGAGAAGAGTTGAAGATGGTGCAACATCGAATCCTGTCACCTTACTTCGAATGGAATCTTAGCCCGCCTCACTTGCTTTCTGTACTGCATAAGGGCCATAAGGGCATAAGCGAAGTCAAGGGATTTCCTTCTAACTAGTGGCTGAGAGTAAGCAAGCTACCTTCATTCAACAGATTTGTGGTTGAGTCAATAACATGCTCTGGGTCGGGAATCTTTGCTCTTCTCTTTTGCATTTCCGCTGCCTGCGTTCTTCTTCGTGTCCGTCCGTATCGCAAAGCTGGTCGACGCCAGCTGTAATGGTTGAAAATAGGGGGCCAACCAAGACCCTACCCTAATAAAGCTTTGTTCGATAAAGCAAACGATTCGTTCCGACAACTTCGGACCAGATTAACCCTTTTGAATTAGCCGATCTTACAAAATGGATCGGGCGGGCTGGTTGGGAAGGGGTGATTTGCGGAGAAAAGAATCGCTGAGAGATAGATTCTACTATTTAGTCAGGACGAATGAGTGGCTGTGCGGCATGCTCCGGAGGAGATTGACCCTTCCCCGAGTCAGTCCAGTCGGAAAGGGAAGGGCCCGCTGTCTAGACTGCATTTCGGGAGTTTGAACACCATCCCATTTCAACCAAAAATACAACCCTGTCAAAGGTATCTAACCTTCCTTCCTTATGAGTGGAAATCAAATTCCGTTTTGTCCTTTTTGCATAAAAATAAAGCTAATATATATATTTCTTTTAAACCCGTTCTTCCGACCCACAGTTTATCCTCCAAAAATTACCTTCTCCAGTCGGGGAACGCATGAGATATTCTACTAAACCAAGTAGGTCCTTGAGCGGATCCCACGTTAGCCCCAAGACGTTGGTCTCTAACTAGAAAAGTAAATGCTTGAGCTTGAGTGAGAAGGGCCCCCCCCGCTGGTATTTTGCCTGTATGGTGTTTACCGGGTGGGACCCTCGATCCAGAAGGTATGCCACTATCAGCTTCTATACATGTCTGCCTCCCTTGAAAGCTTTTGGTGCTGCGACTATCACCGGTAAGTTGCGTCGGATCAACATCGGGATTAGAATAAACTGCAAAAGAAACTAAGTCAACACCTATTTGCTCTGGATCTACTGGCCCGGACGCTTGAATCTATTCCACCGCAAACAACCGAATATACTACTGCAGGATCTTCCGCAGCTTCTGTTGTTATTGCTCCCACCTGTCACCGCGCCACCTCAGCAGCTGGGATTGGAACTGCTTCCGCATCTGGTACTCCCCAACCTTGTCTATCTATCCTTAGAAGTAGGGCGAGTGTCTAAAGACCGGGTTATCTCTCTGAATCAGGTTATTCACTGGGCTGTTAAGCCATCGAGTCTTCTAGGGTTGATCGACCCGTTTCAAGAGGATTCATCCAAGACTCTAGATCTCGTTAATTCTAAGGTAGTTTACTTGCTTACTTTAAAGAGTAAGGAAGATGAGAGGAGGGCAGGCTTTAAGGCATATATAGTTGGCCGGTTATTTGTCTTTCCCATCCCTGCAGCTACTGCAGGTGCCAGGAATTCATGGATTCTCTGGTAGAGGGGAGGTGGAATTATTCTATTGTGGGCTGGCTTAAAAGAAGCTCCCAATTGCAGTAGGAGTAGCTACTTGTTTCATGGCTTTAATTTGAGCTCTTCAGATCCTGAATCTCCATAAATGGGTATGACTGGTTAAGGTGACCAGCTTTGTGCGGCAACCGCAAGTTAAGGTACTCTGGATTTGTTATAGCGCCACCATTTCACAATATACATTGTCCGGGAAAGCAAGTTTTGGGATTTCTGTTTTGTCCTACTGACGCTCTTCTATGAAAGTGGAGGCTTTACTTTAACCGGTCTGTTAAAGTCTCCTTGCTACGGCCTTTTTTTATATCCCTAGCTCGGAGGGTTACTCGAATCTTTAGTTTTTGTACTCTACTCGTTCCTTGAAGGTCCAATTAATTAATAGTAATTGGAGGACGGTTAGTGTCTGTTCTGCATGACTCTGGAACGTTATAGCTAAGGAGCGGATTTCAGGGTCCCTTGACTTGCCAAATGGTTTCCGGTATGCCTATACAGTAAGTCTTTACGCACATGATAGTGGCAGCCAGGATTCTACAATAGGCGGCCGCTGGAAAACCCGACTTAGCGAATCACTTCCAGGCTGGCATTAAATCTTTCTCGTGCCAGTGGCTCTTGTGCGCCCCATTTATGCTGGTGGCATACCGTACCGTATTGTGCTGAACACTCACAAAAGCCGTGGCCTTCCGCTATGTTAGACCCTCCCCTAGAAGTACAATGGTTGGTCCCTCCGGAACTGGTAATTTCCGTTTGACTTGAAAGGAGCCTTGTTCGGCAGGTGCGCAGCAAGTATTCTTTCACAAGTTTGGCGCAAGTCGTACCTCCTTAGCTACTTGTACTAAAAAAACTAGGGCGCTATACGGAAGTTCGCGCCTGCTTATCCCGGCTACAATAACTATCGAACAGCGATCCATCTGAAGAATGGCGCTCGTATATCCGGTCTGTACTTTCCCCTATTAGAGAAGGGCGGGGTTTGGAACCCTCAAGCAAGACATGATCCACATAATAAGACATCATAGCGCCTAGAGATACAGGTACGGTTCATCGCGTTACTTATCCAAGCGTGTTGCCGGATAGTCGGATATGCCGTACTCTGATTTTTATGAGGTTAGGAACCATTTGCCGTTACCAGCATTGCTCATTATTAGGTAACGCATTCCCGTTTATCGATTTTAAGGTTAGGGTGACACGTTGTCGCTTTCGCTTTAATCTTTAATAATGAATGATATGGAGTCATGCAAGGAGCGCGCTTTACTAATATAATAGAAAGGGGCTTTCACCATCTATTTCTGCCCGAACTCTTTCTGAGTTTCCCTCCTAGCGAACGGGGAAAGCTTATCCCTCACTCGCATTCGCCTAATCGAGCAGAACGCCACTCGGCGCTCATCCTACAACAGGTCCCGCCTATAGTTATAGTGTCGAACACACATGAGTATAGGTTTTGTTGTCCTTACGACGGTTGTCAAAGACCGGGGCTTTGCACTTCGCGACCCTATCCGAGTATGTGCTTAGTGCAACGCCCCATAGAACAATGAAGTAATGTATCCATACGAGCTCCGGCCCTCAGCAGCTCGAAAAAAAAAAAAAAGAAACTTGTTCATTTATGTTACCTGTTGTGGACCTTCAACGTTTCACCTTTCATAGATCTGGGAAAGGGTTTGGGAAGTGACGTTGAGGCTGGGCACGTGCGATAAGTAATAAAGAAAGCAAAGAGGCGAGCTTTAAGACGTTCTTTGATCCTTGCTGTACTTTCGGGTTGGACTCCAGTCCTCGTCCTCCCTTTCCTGCCAGCACACCTGAAGGAAAGTAAACCTGTATAACACAAACAAAGGAACAGCAATCACCACAAGCAATCAACGATTAAAAATGAAAAAAGAACGGGGCATAGGATATAGAGGCGGAGTCTTGGCTGTAGTTAATGGAAGGACTAAGAGTAGCAGTAGGAATAATAAAATAAAAGGAGAGCTGTAGAGAATGGAAAGCGTCTTGTCAGAGCATATGTAGCTTCTGATATAGGAGTTGGAGCAGGAACACGAGTAGGAGCTCTTGTTCGTTCGCTTGTTAGCTAGTCTTTCCTCGCAAGTCACCAAGCCTTATTTTCGTCTCTGAACTCAAGCCTTCCTTTCAGTTCTCAATTTTCTTTTTTATTCATTTGTCACATATAGGTATAGGCGAATAAAAGATAACGATTTTCGAAGCTGTGCTAATAGCAGTCAAGAATAAGATAAGAAGAGGTTTTAATCAAAAATACGGGGAAGTATGAAATTTTCCAATGTTCGACCCATCACTCGTCTAGGGCAATAGAGGGAGAATAATTTTAATTTACTTTGGTCACTATACGAACACAATGTGAATTGCCTCAAAGATGGTCAAGCTTTTTACTCGCCGCGCATCGGAAAGCAAGCAGCAACTAAGGTAGTTTACTTGCTTACTTGTAGTAATGTATCAATCCCGTCCTAGGAGCATCATTCTATATGATGGATGTATGGCATTCTGTAATTCCATGATTCCTTTCTTTGAGTAAGAGCCTTATCGGGTCAAAAGGCATCCTTGTCTTAAATCCTATGGTGGTGGTTCCCTCGAGTAATAGGTAAAGTTTCCCCCGTTTGGTGACTTCCCATCTGTGTAGACTTCCTACCAGGCTTTCCGTCTTAGTGCTATGGTGTCCGACCAATCCAATGAGAAGAAAATTAATCTTCTCCTCCCGGGGTAAGCTATCGAGCAATCTACTTCCTATCCCTCTGACGGTGAGCCAAGTACAAGTCCCTCTGCCTCTAGCTCCGCATATAGTTTCCCATCTCCCAGTGGAGCCGAGCCATCTACTTCTCTAAGACCTGTTCCCAGGGATCCAGATCAATCTTCCTCGGAGTGGGAGGGAAATTACCCCGGCTATCGATCTAATGGTTTTCCAGTTATCATACCATAATTAAATGGTTGAGCCGTCTCCTACCAGGTACTTGATCTTCCCACGGCTATGCTTCTAAGTTTGAGTATCTTCCTCCATACCCAAGAGCAATCACCCGGTGTTTTCAACTCCCAAAAGATTCTGACATAAGAAGATTCCAACAAACAAACGTTCGTATAGGCCGGTTATCATATACGTAACCGCAAACTTGGTTTCTTCAAGGAGAGTGAAGCGAAGTCCCTCCTCGAAAGAGGGACGAGCGGAACGGCTTCGGTATCGGTAAGCATTCCCCCGCCGGGCTCAGTTTGGGCTTTCCAGTCTCGTTCCCTTTAATTGCGCGAGATAAGGAAAACGGGATATCAAGCGGGAAGGCAGTGAGGGTTCAGGTGCGGCAAGTAGTAAGAAGCAGGAAGCATAGGAAGCAGCAGTAAGAGCAAGAGCGGTCCGCAAAGCAGCTGGTTGAAGCATGGCAAGGGGAGAATACTTTGAATGAATGTTGAATGGGAACTGGGAAAGGAACTGCTAATGGCGGATCTTTGCCTAGAACCGAAGCTGGCCTTTAGCTAGCCGACCATGTGCCAGAAGTCTATACTGGCATTTCAATAGGTCAAGCAAGTCTGCTAGCAACCCTGTAAGCTATCGGCTTCTTCCTATATCCCTGTTTGGGCAAGCTATTGATTCCATTACCGGGCCAAACAAGATTATTCCCTTAGTTCTACCTACCACCTTTTCACAGGGCAGCATCTATTGAGAGTGGATTGACGGTGTTGAGAGATTTCCAGCAGTTGAACCAGCATAATGAAAAAGCTAGCAAAAGGGCAGGCCGATTCAGCCAGAAGAGCTTAACCTAACAAATAGCCTTCGGAATGTCAACACCCTTATGCAGTTTACTCGCCAGTGTCATCACTCACTGGATGAACGTTTGTACTAGTGGAGGACGTCTGCCCAAGACCAAAATTTCAAGTCTTGTATCCTACCATGGAAACCCAGCTATCAATGTCATCTGGCCCAGTTGCCCCAACTGGACTTCACCACGGCAAGAAGAGGAAGGGAACTCAAAACTAGCTACTGGGATAGGAACGGACGAGAGAGAACAAAAGATGAAAAGGCTATCGTCCGCTCTCTAACAACCTAGCGGATAGGAAGCTAAGCTACTAGAGGTTCTGAAAGAAACATCCTAAAGCTACATCCGGGAATGTAAGAGCTAACTACTATTACGGAAAGATAGAATAGAATGGGAGACAATCTTATACATACTATACCTATTGTTATAGCACGGGAAGTCCGGAATGAGGAAACTCGTAGAGTGATAACTCTTCTTTATTATATTCTGTAAATATCTCTTCCAAAGAATATTTTTCTTAGAAGTCGGCGAATCAAAAAAAGTTTTTTATTGCGCATTCTAGAAGCTCTCACTCAAACAAGGGCTTTACCTACTCAACCCGTCAGAGAAGATTTCCCTTCCTGTAAGAACAGATGCTAGCACTAATAACAGCTAAGTTGTCCAATCTGCTCATTAAGAGAAATGAATGCAAGTAGGTAAACAGCAGGGACTCCCTGACTTGCTGCCAATTCATTCAGTTATGGATTTCTATGAGAAGCGGGCTTATACCTTTCTTTCTATCTGATCGTCTGACCGCGGGAAGGGACTATTAGAGTACAGTAGGTGCGATCCCTCTCCCTTCTGCCGATTCCCCTCTTCCTTGCAGTCGAGTCCCTTCTATGGGAATTCCTCTTCCCGAGCCTCTTTCTTTGCACGGATTCCTGGTTTGGTGAATCCGGTTTAAGTCATTCAGCCTGGATTTGCTCTATCAAAAGAATAGTTGGAGATGCCAGATCTTTTAGGCGGACAGCATGCCTTTATCGGATGTGCTCGCGTTGTGTCAATAAAGACAGCTAAGTTCGATTACCGCTTGAGGGCTCGCTCTGCAGAACATGTAATTGGCATCATTCCGACAGCCCTATGGAAGATGCCTCTGTTGGCTGTCTATCATTAGTATAGCTTTGAAACGGCTATAACAGCATACTTACACTAACCCACTCATTCTTATCATGAAAAAGAAAGCTCAGCTTCAGTGACTTGATCCTATGATTTAGCTACTTCTGGTCCTAGCGAAAGTCTTTTCAACCGTTTGTGAATCCATTCAATCAACCCGTAGCGCCGCCCTTCGCTTTCGATTCTGTTATGGCCTTGAACAACGAGAACGGATAGATCGCATACCTCTTTATTGATGACTTCTTTTCAAGTAGTTACCTTTTGGTTTCTTTGGAACTTGACCTCGGTGAAAAAGACCCAAAAACGCTATCTCGTGCAATCACGTCGAAGTAGTTGCATCATAGCCGATCCAATTCAATAGCTTAGTGACCTCCGGTTCGATCCACTAGCAGACAAAGAATTATGTAAGAAAGAGAGGCGTGATGTATCGCGCAGTCTCCCAGCATCAATTGCAAGTGATATGTGTGTGCCCCCCGTTGTTGAAGTCTCTTGCGGGTATTGTTTGATCTCTGGCTGTGACTCCTTCTGGGATTCTATTCTTGATATTTTGAGCCCCAACTTTCACGGGCATTTTCCCGAGACCTCTACTGACAGGAGTTCTTCCTTCTCACTTGGCAAGCTTATTCTCCCTCTTCTGGGCGGCTACTTGCTGTTTGTCCTTCTTGGTGGGGTTGAAACCTAACCCGTGGGGGCCCTTATTGTCATTCACCTGTATCGGCTCCAACCTTCCTTGCTAATTCTGACCCAACCCAGAATCGAGTTTATAACCACTGTTCAACATCACCTTAGCAACCATCATGCTATTGGCGGAAATCTTGGGTCTTGCTGGGACTGATCCTTCCGCCCACCCTTCAATCCTAAGGCTAAGGGGAATTCTAATTCTAAAACTAGAGAAACCCCGGAAAATGGATGAAAACAGGATTTATATTCGACTTCAACTATATTAAATTAAGGCAAACTAGAAACAATTCAAGAAACCAAAGCGACAAAGTGCTTATTTCCACGTAGGAAATGCCTTAATCCGCGCACTACGGAGCAAGCGGGGCTTAGTCAAGAGGAAGGCTGGCGAGACCGGTAGACCGATAGGGAGGTAGGAAACTAGCTAGCGTAGGCAGCAAGTGGAGGCTTAAAGTTTAGGTCTCAAAGAGCAAGGCGTCAGGTTGTTCTTGCCCCCTTTATTATAGAAATTAGTGCTTATACTTATATATAGTAGGGTTGCTGATTAAGTTAAGGGGAAGAGCGTCGATCCCTTTTCCGTCCGCGTATAGATGAATTTGCTGATTCGAAGACTGCAGCGATCTCTCGCAGCTTGAGTTTACACTTTAAGCGCGCTCCCTCTAATCCGAAGAAAAGAAGTAGGAGGCATTTGGAGATAGGCTTTGCTCAAAGCAAAGAAGAGGTTACTCTTGACTCCGGAAACTCTATTCAGAGAGAGTTGCATAAGGTCAGGTAGAAACTATAGCCAGTTCAGAAGGCGGGCCTGTCAAATCAAATAGTAACGGGTAGAAGAGACAGGCTGGTGGGAGTCGACTCGTCAGCGGGTAGATCCGTCTGGTCTTTCTATCAGTCTATTGTTTTATCCGCATCTTCCTGTCTTTCAGGATTACCCAGCTAACTGACAATCAATGCACACCAACAAAATCTAGATTAAGAAAGCAAACTAAGCGTGAAAGAGATCGAATCGCGTTTCTAGCTTAAAGTAGGAAGAGTTCATTCATATTCCCCTTAATAAGTTCCTGCATTCAAGCCCGGTATTTTTGATAGAAATCCGTTCTGTACTTCCAGCCTACGCTCGGTTAACCGTCTCTGGCTCTGGGATGGCTGCCTTTTCAGGTGCTGCTTTGCTTCCTGATTTCCCTAGTTCGTGGCTAGCTGGTCAAGTGAGAGAGACCTATTCGATCCCCAGTTACCGATTCAAGCAGGCCAGCCAGCAATGAAAGATCAAAGGAAAGGGCCATGTCCTTTGCCGATTAGACACGACACGCTACGGATGATTGCCCTAGCCCAAGCAAGCTAGTAGCCAGCTGGAAGAGCAGCATCTGCCCCGCCCACTACTTCAGTGAATTCCAAGGGCTTCTTTGAAAGCTCTTTGCCCCTTGGACAGCTACCGAACTGGCTTGCTTTACTTACTTTACTGGTCGACAACTATCTTATTATAAGACCTCCTGTAAGAAAGAAGGAAAGGTTATTGTAAAAGAAAGAATGCCAGCCGATGTCAAACTGTACTCCTAGTGTGAACCATCCGATTCTGGGCAATTCAGAAGTGATAAGATCCGAGTGAACATGGCTTGGCCGGGATCCTATTAGAAAGCATACGTACCGGCTTGCGATCGAGGAACTGCTACTAAGCATGTAATGCATTCAACAATTTCATTGCCTCTTCTCTTGGTTTGGGGTCTACTAAGACTCTTTTATTCATATGTTATTCCATCCCTCACTGACAGGAATTGCTACTTTTGAGCCCGTTGGAAGTAAACCAACGGAGATACCTTTATCTGGTTCAGCACCCAAAATCTCTCTCCTAATTAAGCTAAATAGTCAAGCGAAAGAAGAGTGGGTATGCGGGCTTCTTTCCCCGCCCCATTTCTGGGACGGGCCTCGTCCTTTTGACTACCCCCTTTTCTTCCCCTTTCTGTCAATGTTGCCAATTCTCAGAATACTTATAATGTACCCTCGCGCATACAATTGCCCAACAACTTTCTTCCTCCGACTTCTTTAGCCACTTCCGCATCTGTCGTCTTCGGGATCGGGAGAGCTTGCTTCGTGGCGGAGCATTTAGCAATTCCAGCAGCCTGGTGAGGGCTGGCTGTCTGGGGACAGGTTAAGGCTGGGCCTGCTGGGCTTGCTTCTCATGAGATTGGGTGAGGGAATCGGAAAGGGGCTCATAAACCGGGCGGGCGGGCTTTTGGGCACACGGAAAGGGAGAAGCTCCTCAACAAACTACTGAATAGTAGGGGAAGGGGAAGCTCATCCCTCGCTTCTTCGGTCTGATTGAACTGAACTACTCGGGACCGCTGCTCGCCGGACAGCTTTGGCTGCTCAACCCGATACCACCGCTTCTCGTACCTTACTACCCCTATCTACAAAGCTGCTCTACCTGGCACTCACTGCTCATTGCCTTCTTTCGGTAGGATGGACGAGAGCCTGTGGCTGTGGCTTTTCGACTTTCTCGGCACGATCTTGCTACTTTAGGAGCCTACCTTTGAGCGCCTGAATCAATTCAACAAAAAGAGGTAAAATCCGGCTGTCTTCGAGCAAGCTCTTAGCTTTCATCGTGAGTGAGAGAGGAATTGAGGCTGCATCTGCTCTAGAGCCTATAAGAGATCCAGGGCCCGTGGCATCCCCTCCGGAGAGCCTATCCCTGCCCCAATTTGATATCCTTTTCTTATGCCAAATGCATAGCTACCAACAGCAGCTAGAGAGGCAGTAGTCAAAGTGGCAGCATCTTGCCCGCAAATTCACTAGTTCCTGATCCCAAAGATCGAAAGTAAGATACGGATCCTCCAGTTGCTGAGCCAATTTAAGTACCAGTCCGGGGGTGGATACAGATCCTGTGCCGGTTGATTCGCTTGACCGAAATAATTATCGAAACCCAGCTCAGTTGATTCACCTAAAGGAGTTAAATTGATTCTTCTCGTTCGACAGTTATAGATTCTCTAGTCGCCTTTATTAAGCCGCTAGTAGCAGATATAGCTCCACATCCAGCTAGCCGGGCAGTTAAGACGGGGTGGTTCTAGTAGTTCTTTATTGCTATTGTCGGAACACATTGACTAGGAACGGGGAGCTAAGACGGCTTATACGCCTTTACTCGTATCGGGGCACAGCCGGAGCTAAGACCTTGGGCAGGGCACTGCCAGTCCCCTCGACTCGTATCAAGTACGGAGACCCGGATCCCAAGGAGAAGAGAGCTTGTTGGAACACATGCATGCTAATTCCGGAACATCTATTCTTGGAACACGAGCAAATGGTGGATCCGGGTTCGATAGGTTATGGCTCTGAGTTGGGCCCGCCCACAGGATATGGAACTAAGCGAAGGGATGCAGGCAATGGATCTCTAACGCCGGAACAGGATATGCAACTAGAAAAGGACCCGCCGGTGGATCCGCTGGGTCAATTGCTTTAATGGGTTCTTATTCTTAAACAAGGTCAATTGGATCTAGGTAAACTTCAATCGGTTATTCGACGAGAACTGCTAGTGCTTCTTCTCAGCTCGGTCGACGTTCACAGGGTTCAACAATAAATATTCCCGTAGCGGCTTCTGATCCTGTTTCAACTTCTACCCCTATCTTGACTGCAGCTGCCGCGGAAACTACTCGCCATGTCCCCCTTCACACTCCTGGGCATTCATCCAATATGGCTAATCCTGAGGAAGGCAAGTCGCTCATCTCTAATCCCCTTTTGATTGAATCCTCACAGGCGGCGGAGCACCCAACGCATGGGCTTAAGTCCTCTGCCGAAACTTACTAATAGGGCGACCTCTTCTTGTCCATCATCTTACTTTTTAAGCCTATTGATTCTACCGATTGTTGGTCGACTGTTCCCTGGACAAAGAGACGAAAGGGGCCTAAGCCCGCAACTCCAAGAGCAGGATTCTTAGGGTAGACTTTTTTCCCGGCGAGAGAAGATCTGACTTCTTCACTTTCCGGTATCCATGGTGTCGAAAACAGGGGATTTTTTCCAATTCCTATTTTTAATCCCGGTAAAACGGAATTATTTGAAGAAGAGTCAGAAACTTCTGAAAAAACCTATACTTCTTATTTGTCGGGTGCTTCAGAAGCTAAGAATATATGCTCAGATCCGACGTGAAGAGGGGCTTACCAGGTACACAAGGGGGGTGTAACCCCAATTTTTTATCGTGCTTAAACGAGCTCTCAGTCCGTTTTAGAAGCTGGCTTCAAAGCCCTTACTAGACTAGATAGGGGTAGCGGCATATCGTACAAAATCTGTAACCTATACCATCATTCGTAGAGCTAGCGGCAGATTCTTTAGCACTCGTGCTTTCATTATGGATTAACTAGCACGAGTAGCGGCTTCAGTAGCTTATCCGGGGTACCTCCTGTAGTGGAGGAGGCAAAGCACCAGTGGCAGCATCAGTGCCGGCGTAGCCTTTTTTAAAAAAGAAAGGACTGGTACTGAACTAGTAGATAGGGTTGAGTCAGTTGTTGATCCAGAGGGGCTGCTCAGAAGACCGGATTCATAAGGAAGATCCTTACAAAGATGCCACCGAACCGGTGAAGACTCATTACTATTCGCCGAAGGTTAAGGCTTTCTTAGAGAAGGCGGGATACAACTTAAGGCAGCTTTCATTTTTTTTAATATAATGGTAAGCCGGGTCAATCTGCTATTCAGTTAAAAAACCTTGAATTATGCTTTCTTAACTTCCGAATTGAAATTCGTATAAAAGTCGATGGATGCGGCGTGGTTACCATAGCTCATGCATTTGTTTGAATCTCTGGAAAAAAGTTTTGGGGTTTCGGGTACTCAAAAAAAAAAGGCTCTACTCTACCCAGCTTTTATCCCGTAGTTGCGTTTCTCTCCCGGTTATTAAGTAATAAGCCCTATTTGATCTAGTAAGGGGAGGTAAAGGTCACAAAGAAAGGTTCCTGGAATCTCATTTTGTTGGCTTAGCATTCGCATCCCACTCCCGAGAGAAAGGAAGAATGAATTCTTGCACTAAATACTATCAGTTTGTAAGGAGTGTGTGAGCGACCCCTGCAAGTGCACTGAGAAGTATTGCATTCATTCTCTCCCTTAGAGTCGGGGAGCATGAGGTTAGTCATAAGCCTGGACAATGAGAAGCACATGCCTTAGCTTATGGGTAAAATAAAGAAGTGTGCTTCTTCCCCTTTTGGCCACTAATGTGTGTGGTGCCCCTCTATTCACGTAATAGACTATTGCTATTGGGTTGTTCATCCTTTTCACATGCATACAACTCGGTATAGAAATGCCAGGCTCAAAAGCATTCGAGCATATCTTTTTTTGAGTAGCTGCAAGTGAGCCTTATTTTATTAGTAAAGTCTTGATCTAAATATAGGCTAAGATATCAACGGATAGTTCTTTCAACATGTGGGATGAGGGGAATAAGTAGCTGATCAAGAGAGATGTGAGAAGCAGGCTGTACTGTAATCTAACGTTGTGGTGTGTGGGATCCGGCAAAAGAGGCGCGTTCTACTATACTATTGTACCAACCACCTGCGTTCATTACAGCACCTTCGCCCTACATACATAAGGGAATCGAGGTTTGGAACCCCTTTTCTATTCGAATGAGAAAATCCGAGCACCCGCCGAATTGGTAAGGCAGACGTATCAATCCAACCCATACGATTCATTCATTAAAAAATTTACGGGTGTGAAGACCGGGCAAGGTTGTGCTATCTCCTTGTTCAGCCCTACAAAGTAAGCCCTCAAAGTCCTACCTTATTCTTTTTTGATATATTAAAAAGTCTGCAAAGGAAAAACCTACAACATGGATAGAAATGTGCTGATCGATCAAGTCTATGCTACGGGTAGATTTGTACATGAGAAGGAGACTGCGGGCCAGCCACTTCTGTCTAATAGAAAACCACGCTTTCCCTCCCTCAAAACAATGCTCCTCTCGCTCAAAAATAATTAGCATACTCCATACCATATCCGAAGTGAGTTGGCTGAAAGACCCAGAAGTCTAGTCGTTGAGGGGTTTTAGGATAGAAATAGACAGGATTCATTTCAGATCCAGTACAAATCGAATCTAATCCGATCCCTTTGAATTTTTTAATTTCCTATTTTCACACTTCGCTCTTTCCTACGTTGCTTTCGGGGGCCCATCTAAGTGATGTGCGCGGTACAAAGGCCTATCAATCAGGTAAGCTCGGAACTCTTTTGATTCATCCTATCGGCTCTGCTCATCCCAAATAGATATTATATCTTCCAGATTTAGGAATATAAATTCGGATAATAAGCTAGACTTTATCGATACCCCTTACCTGACGGTCAAGTAGTTTCAGCTTCTTCATCTCGGTTAATTGAAGCGCTCCTCAAAGAAAAAGAAGGTGAATAAATTCTGGTTGGCAAGGAATCCAGGGATGAGAGATTGAGAGCGGATAGACAGTATATAAAGAATTTTCTGCCTTATTGAGTAGGGGCGAGCTAGCCACGCGGTCTTCCTTATAAGTTAAGTCAACTATTATGTCTGAGTTACCTTCCCTAAGCTCTTTATTATCTGCTCTCTTAGTCCTGCTGCTAGCTGTTAGCGGTTAGCTCTTTTCTCTTAGCCACTTGCTCTTTGAGGGAGGGTTAGGTCTGAGAAGCATGGGGCTGATGAACAAAGCCCTTATGGTAAGAATGGGCTGGAAATTAGTAACTGAACCTGATTCCCTATGGGCCTCGATTCTGGGAAGCAAGTATCTGAACAACTCCTCTTTCTTCAATTGTGAAGCAAATTCTAAGTCATCCTATACTTGGAGAAGCATTCTCAGGGGGAAGGACATCCTAAAGATGGGAAGTCAATGGGTAATTTGGAATGGGCAAAGAGCAAAATTCTGGCTTGACTGGTGGGTAGGTGAAGGCCCACTGGTGGACGTAGCAACCCAGCAAATTCCACCTGCTAGTCTTAATGCTCGGGTCTGTGATTACATTGATGAAGATGGAAATTTGAAGTGGAGTTACTTTGTGGAGCCGATCCCCATGAACTTGATACCCCATATCAGAGCTATCAAGCCTTTTCAAGAGGATAATTGCACAGACTCTCTGATCTGGAGGGACTCTCCAAGTGGAAATTAAAGTACGAAATCCGCCTATGCCTTAGTCACAGGCCAGCAAACAGATGTGGAAGCAAAGAAGTGGCAGGCTATTTGGAAGGGGAAACCCATTCCTAAGATAAAGTACTTCCTTTGGCTAGCAAGACAAGACAGATTGCTGACTAATAAGGTCAGAGTGGTAAGGAACCTAACTACTGATGGGTCCTGCAAAGAGTGCAGCCACAACATGGGGGACTCCCTTCACGTGCTACGTGACTGCCCCATTGCAAAACACTTATGGATGCAACTCCTCCCAGAGTCTATCCATCAGCATTTCTTCCCCAAAAACCTGGAGGAGTGGATTGACATGAATATGGGTTGTGATATGGAGAGCATCTCTCATCACATCCCTTGGCAAACAATCTTTGCACAAGCTACCTGGAGCTTATGGACTTGGAGAAAGAAACGCATCTTTGAACAGGGCTTCTCTAACCCCACAAACCCAATGGAAATCATCCTATTAAAGGCACAGGAAACAGATGATAGCCTCAAAGTGGAATCCATGAAGCCCACAAAAACGCAGAACTTCATTGCATGGAACTGATTAAATTCGGGAGGAGAGGTTTTTCGATGCTTATCGAAGCTATCCAGCTCCATCAAAGATGAATTATTGAGTTTCTTCTTTCAGTGTCTATGCCCGTAACCGGATGCGGCTGGCGAAGGAATGAAGCTACGAGCCTAATCTATGGTAGAGCTGGGCAGGTCGGGTCTATTCCTTCCATAAGGCAGGGCGGGGGAAGGTAATGTGAGGAATATACAGTCTTTCACTTTCAGGTTCACGCCCTTCGAGCCTAGCCAACCTTCTCTCCTTCTTCTGCTGAAGAGAAGAGCATCATGACGGTCCGTCTTGCTTGTCTCAAAACCCAATCAAAATCGCTCATCAGCTTTTGGCAGTTTGACAGGCTTTGGCATGCCTTGGAGATTTCGACACAATCCGCAACCAGGCTTAAAGTTTCCAGAGAGCATAATCTGAGCTATGGCTTTTCCAGCTTGGGACAGACTTGGGATAGGTGCTCCTTCAGCAACATAAAGAAAAGAAACAAACTATAGGGACTGAAAGGACGGCTCGAACTGTCCATTGTCAACACCTACATAAGGAATGGCTGGGGCCTTGTAAACAGCATAGTCCTCCTCGCCGTGGACAGTCACCAAAAGATTGTCCACTATGAATTTAATTAAGCTTCTGTTCTGATGTAAGGTGGAGGGAACAGCTCCTGCTGAGTGAATCCATGGTCTACCAAGTAGCGTGTTAAAGGCCGGTGTGATATCCATAACCTGAAAATGAACATGGAAGGTGCATGGGCCGATTTCGAGCGGCAGCTCAATCTATCCTTGGGATTCTCCGCGAGTGCCATCAAAAGCCCGGATCGCCATGCAGGTTTTCCTCATGTGAGTCTGATCTATAGGTAGTTTGTCAAGTGTCGCCCTTGGGCAAACAAATAATCCTTAATAACTTGTATGTAGGGCTAACCTACCCCAAAGGATAGGGTAAAAGGTTATTCCAATCTTTCGGATAAAACCTAACCGACGATTCATATTCTGGCAAGGCCCTTTTCTTATCTTACTTGGCGTCTCTCCGCAAAGGGCCTTCTTTCTGTATGAGTTGACTGATCTACTGACAATGTAATAAGATAAGAGGGCAATGAAAATTAAATGGAATATAAATCATTCTCCCCCTCTGAGCGCTATTGTTCTTTCCCGCCCTTGTTCGGTAGTTCGGTTCAGTACTTAGCATAGGATATGGCGTTCGTTCCTTTCTTAATTCATAAGGAGGGGAGTTTCCCTTTATACTAAATTTCATTAATCATTAAGAAATAAAGACACGGTAGAAAAAAAGCACCAATCAGTCAAGCTCGTGGCGCGTAGTGCCCCATAGTTCTCCTCACTTGGAGGGCGGAAAACATGCTGGTACATTTGCTTCTTATCTCTGTGCGTCTCGCGCCATATTTGATTCTGATAAACATCACAAAGCCCACCCGGGGCGCGTCTCGTTTGATTGATTTCGAAAACAACCTAGGATCACAGGAGCCTCCGTAGAATCTCCTAAGCATGGTTGGTCTTTACGTCTGTGACCTGAAAAAGCTTTCTGAGTCGCTCAGCGGTAATATCTTCCCTTTCCTTCAAGTAAATCTAACCAAGCCTAAGCTAACAACAGCCCGATCCTTGGTCTAGAGCAGTATGCAGACAAATTGAATAGTTTAAGTGAGGTTGTAGTGCTATCGAAGGTTCAATTGAACAACTCCACCAACTCGTTATGCAGAATGCGTCTTTCAAGAAAGCTCCAGTCACTGTTCACGGATAAAGAAGTCTTTTCTCTGCTATCCTCTTTTCTCAATTGTCCAATCATTGATCCCATCGGGCAGGATTGTTCTTCCAATCAGGGGATTCCACCTGTGATGGGTATGGCCAACATTCTTCTCAATCTGTATCTCTAGGATTTAGATCACGGGGTCTCTCAAAGGTTCCCTAAACTCTTTTCGTTTTGAGACCGAAGTTGTATGAAAGAGTGGACGATCCATTCTTAGAAAGAAGGAACTGTTGTCAGTTATTGGAAGAGTTACACCTCATGGCTTCATTTCAATCGATGAAGATGGGGATGTACAATGGAGAGAAAATGAGGAAAACGCAAACTGGTGTCAATCGGGAAGCAGCAGCAAGACTGACTTCGCCTAATTCTCTTCTTTCCTAGCATACGCTCTACTGACTTATGCGGCTAACATAACGAGTGTCAGCGGTTAGTAAGATAGGACGGTTTTGGAAAGAAGAGGGAAAGATTGGCAATGGCTTCGTCAAGTGTGACAAGATTGATGCGTTGCTTTAGATTAAAGGGACCTATGATTGGTTACTGGAAGAAAAATCGATCCTGTATGAAGGAAGGTGCCATCCGTCCAATCCCGCGTTTGATCTTCCACTTGAGTCTGTGATGAATTAATGTAGTAAGGTGTCACGTCAACCTATCCACTGGATAATATGAAATAAAAAGATAAGGCAGTGCATCTCGCCATCTAGAAGGAAGAACAGGTACGTGTGGAATGAAGGGAGAAGGAAGGCGCAGAGGACTCTTTGCCCTCGGAGTGTATCAAACTATTCAAGTATAGTTTGTCGCGGGTTGGTTTCCCTCTTCAACCCCATCAAACTCATCCACGTGGATTGAAAGACGGCTTTATCCAGAGGGAGTAGGAAAAGTACCGGATCTCTTCTACTTCTAATATGCTAAAATGCTTTCTTTAATTACCTACGCTCAACTCAAGGGGTTCCTCTTTTAACTCCTCCTGCTATGAGTTGATCGGAGAAGATTCAGATTTACTGCACTTAAAGCGCTTAGTAAAGTAGAAAGGAAAGTGGTAGGGGTAAGGAGAGTTAAAGAATAAGCATTTAAAAACAAGAAGAAGCTACCCCTGCCTAGTAGTTTGTGGGATTGGGAAGAGAAAATAATCCGATGATGGGAAGTTGAAAAAGTAAGTTGTTTTCGCTCCTCCCTATTCCTAAAGGGGAAGTCCTTTAACTACTCCCGTAAGAAGTAGAGGCAGAGAATTTTTTTCCGTAGGGTTAAAGAGATCAGTCCTAGCTGCTTTCGTTCGTGAACTCTCAACTGGGAAATTGTTCAGAGAAGAAGTATCAACGCAACGAGACCGGCAGTATATTCTTTATAAGAAGATTCTGATTCATTCCCTTCAGCTCCAATAAATTCCACAGTTGGGAAAGCCTTGACTTTTGGCATAGCTCTACCTCTTGATTAAAGGAAGCTTTTTAGTACATTATCTAATGTCGGGTGTACTAGCCCTGGCTTAAGTGAGTTCAGCCTTCATTTTGAAAGGAACTAAAGTCTCATATGAAAGAGAAGATCATTAATTTATATTACCAAGGAGCGAAAGAATCTATTTCTAATATCATTCCACCTTTTTATTAAAAAAATCCGAATCTAGCAAGCGAGCCTTATTTAATTTAGTAAAGTCGCTTTCTTGTTTTACCATTCCCGAGGGCTTTCTCACAAGCTCCAATCAAAGAGTTTTGCCGAGCCCCCAAGCTATATAGTGGTAGAGTATACTCCACGAGCCAACCGAATCCTAGGGCGGCTAGTAGCTTCGCTCGAAAGCAAGGCTGCTACGCACCTGCTACGCTTGTCCTAATCAAGCCAAGACTTTATGCTCTGCGCGCTATACTTTTGCTTTTTACCCGATCCCGGCATAGCGCTTTGCTTTCGGAAACCTTACCAGACCACCACCCGACTTCGTTGCTTGTGTGCTTGGACATACATAGCCGAACAGGGCCTACAGAAGTAAACCTTTCTAAATGCACACGCTTTACTGTGCGGACGGAAAGCCCTCGATGAATGCCATGGCTAGAATAAGACAGCTTCGAAGACGAATAATGCTATGGCAAACCCTACTTATCTTTTATCTGTCTTCCACCCCTCTTTAAAGAAAGAATGGGGTGGAACCCTCAAACTAAGTTACCTTTTTTTGGTACCCCAACTCAAAATTTATCGTGTACTTCTTGTGTTTACAGCAAGATCTCTATCTAAGTGTTGACATCAAATTCCTTACGGCAGAGCCCGCTCTTGATTTATATGAATTGCTGGTCGGTTTCCTCAGCTAATTAAGAAGCCCTTCTTTCAATTTACTCAGCTACTGATACAGATGTTGGCTACTCACAGACATTCTCATATCATACAGAATCTACTGGAAAGCTAGATCTTGGATGTGCAGATTTAGTTGAATATTAATAAGTAGCAGGGTACCTGTTCTTGAGTCATATCTGCTGTCTCGACTATACACACTATTTCCTATAAAAAAAATGTTACAATGAAGTCCAAAGAGCAAAACCCTATACTAAAAAAAAATGTAGTCGTTGAAGCCTTTCTGCAACATCTTCTGTCTATGGATTCTTTCCACGCTACGAGTCCGCTGTCAATCTTGCTTTCGACCTCACTCAAGGGAAGGCCCTATTATTGGGGATCTTCCTTGACGCTGGGTGGAAGGGTCTTTTTTTTCTATGTGTTTCGCCCATCCGAGTGCTCTTTGACAATGGCATCATAGGCACCAGGCCCTCGGTCCGTCTGTGCTGCTTCGAATGATCGGGTTTCAACGGCTTCCCTAGCTGTGCTGATCTATCTGGCAGTTCACTACGCGCCGAATGATTCTTTGCTATTTCCTCTCTCTGTCTGTTAGCGTGACCCTACTTCTAGCCTGCTTTGTCTTTAAAGGTAACGAGACGAGCTCCCCTCTTCTCGTCTGGCCCTTAACTTAAAATCAAGCGTAACTGCCGTGTGTTAAGCTTCTTACGAGTAGATTTTCCGACTTTTAGATGAGTCCAGTCCTTAAGCTAAGGAAGGACTCAAGTCGTAAAGCCTATCTATGGAGCCTCCGGCTTTAAGGAAGGATGGAAGTAGTAAAGCGTAACAGTTTGATTGGGTTCCTTAGATTTCCCATTAGGCTAATAAAGGGACCGGGCCGATGCTTCTATTCTAACAGCAATCTCGCATCCATAGAGATGGTCTTCTTTAACCACGTAGTCTTATCTCCAGTAAAATAATCCGTCAATCGAGCCGAAACTCGACCTATGAGTGTCAAGGGCGAAGTCGCTGAAGCGAGTCTAAAGGCCAAAGAGTGATCTTTGAACGCTACTACGCATCCTTACTAATAGTATAGTGTAAGGTAGGTTTGGGTATAGCAGGACTTGAACCTGCGACCATTAGGTTAAAAGCCCAATGCTCTACCAACTGAGCTATACACCCCAAAAATATATAGTAATAAATAAGGATTGGTGCGGAAAAAAAGGGGGCAGCCGCGGTCGAACTCTAATTCTGGAAAAAAGTCGGGGCCCCTTTTCCAAGTCTACCGGATAGAAGATGATAGAGGGCCATATCGTTGCGTTGGACAAGACGGCGCCGTCTCACTTCGAGTTCCTTCCTTCGTAGTAAAATCAGATGATACGCTTCGGCGATGTTACCTACCAAATTTAAGGCCTGCTAGGTGATCGAAATTGCTCAGGTCAGTGAGGACTCACTCACTCACCCACCTACTCCTTATCTATCTAATAGTTTCTTCTATGCTACTGAATTCAAAAGGCGACCTGCCGCGCCGGGCTATAAGATACAGCTGTTGTACTACTTTACTGGTAATAAAAAGCTTACGTAAAAACGGGAAGACTCTTGTATGTACGGTAACCCTCTCTTCCGCTACTGGTGGACTGTTGCACAGAAAGGTCGACAGAAGCAACGTTTCTTAGCGCGCTTTTCAAGCGCTTAGCTTCTGCTAGCGGCGGGCGGCAAGGCCATAAAGTAAGTTCAGTTGGAAGCCTAAGCCAAGAAAAGTTACGGGCCCCTTAGAGATAGGGGTAGGGGAGCGGCTTTCTTGTGGTAGTAATTGCGAACATCTCTCCTTTTCTCTTAGCGTGCACAGTTTGCTTGCATGCCGCTTTAGGCACATCTCTCTTTCTTAGTTTCACGCTGGCCTAATGATGAAAGTCAGTCTTTTAGTAAGCGTATATAAACAGCTGTTTAGTGTATAAGCAATTCTTTAGTGGCCGCACCGAAAGGTACATACGGTGGAGGTTAGTTGAAGATGATGTTACGCGGCATTCAGAACCAGCCTTGAAGTGAATGAATTAGAAAGAACGAAGAAGTAAGGAAATGAGACGACTCTTTCTTGAACTATATCATAAACAGATCTTCCCCTCCACACCAATCACGAGTTTTTCTCCATTCCTCTCGTATATCGTCGTAACGCCCTTAATGCTAGGTTTTGAAAAAGACTTTTCATGTCATTCCCATTTAGGTTCGATTCGGATCCCTCCGTTGTTTCCTTTTCCTCCCGCACCTTTTTCTCGAAATGAGAAAGAAGATGGTACACTCGAATTGTATTATTTAAGTGCTTATTGCTTGCCAAAGATCCTACTTCTACAATTGGTAGGTCACCGGGTTATTCAAATAAGTTGTGTTTTCTGTGGTTTTCCCATGTTACAACTTCCGTACCAATTCAGTCGATCCGGAATGGATCGGTTAAACATTCTATTAGGGAGCCCGGTCTTGACTCTTCTGTGTGGTATTCATTCTCGTTCGGCTCTTGGAATCACATCCAGCAGTGGTTGGAACAGCTCGCAAAATCCAACCACTTTACCTACTTCATTGCCCCCAACCGTTTCTCGTACCTCTATTGAAACAGAATGGTTTCATGTTCTTTCATCGATTGGTTATTCCTCTCCGTTCGTATCTCTTTTTCCAATTTTGGTCTCGATTAGTTTACAAGATTGAATGGCCAATTCTCCTCCGGACCCTCGATTCGATTGTTTTCCAAGAATGCTGGGCCGGGTATGTAAGCCATGTATCTGGGAGGAACTAAAAAGAAGAGCTTTCGGCTTTTTGCACCGTCTTGCAGCTATTTAAATAAAAATTTTTTCATAATAAAAATTTTATATTTATATAATTTTTATTATGAAAAAATAAGAATTATATTTTTTATTTATAAGAAAGATTATATATATGTCCAATCTCTAGTGGTTGGTTCCACAGCATGCTCCTCGCTGCCCTATGGAGTAATAAGGGGGGGCAAGACTCTCTTTCTCAAAGGCTCTGTTCATGCTAACCCCAAAGAGTCAAGTCACTTGTTTTCCACTATCTCTCATCTGGCATCTCGGTGCAGTCCTACAGCTCATAGCCTATCTTACCACAACAAAAAAAAGTAGGTAGGCCTTCATATTCGAAGCGCTTCCAGAAGGCATTGCTTCCTTCACCAATCATAACCCCGGCTTCTGCAGATCTAATTTATTACATACCAAAGAAACCACGGTTGATCTGTGATTATCTCGTGGGGAACCAAGATTCTGATAGTTTAGACCAATGGTATCGCCTAAAATAGGTAATCTGCTTGGAAAATGCAGGAGGAGGTGGAGGCCCTTTATTGGAGCCTGGCCCTGCAGCTCAACCTGGGAAGTGCGGATAATCAAGGTAGAAACCTCGCTGTCAACTGGATGTTTGGGACCCCTAGCCCTCGGAGAGGATAAAGAGTAGAGTTGTTTTGCCTTTGACTCATTAGCATGAAAGAGTCTGTTCCCACGTAACTTCAACAAGTTTAATTCTTACTCAAAGACCGAACTGGGAATAGAAGAAGAAGCCTATAATTCTAATTACCCAGATCAGTTTCAAACTATACTCTAATAGCTCTAGCTTAGCGTAGGGAAAGACGCTTAATTACTAGCGGCAACAAGCACCCTTAACGTTTAGGCACGGGAGCGGAAGCCTGAAATAGATATTTTTTCTTCCCCCCTTTGACCTTAACCAATTTTTTTTTTTCTACTAAGCTTCTCATAGGAGGACTCTTTTATTTAGAGCTACTGGAAAAAGGTACGTAAGTACGTCCATATTCAACCTCTTGGGAAACTTCATTCGGAATTTGCGGGGTAGGGACAGTTTCACTCAGCTGAGACCAAGAGCTTCTTCTCTTTCATATGCTACATCGGCCACATCCTTTGAAGAATCCGAAGATGAATCTGGTAACCTTGCATCCGAAGTAGCGATTCCCTTCCTCGCTCAGGAAAGTAAGAAGGAAAGGCATAAAGCAAGTACTGCGAACCACGAGATTAGACAGTTGTGATTGCGCTTTCACCCATGATGGGATTCTTTGGGCTAGGATGCTAAAGAGATGGCTATGAGAGGGTGCCTGTAGTAGCTTGACAGTAGGAAGAGTCTAAAGGCCTAACCGCAGCTATTGAATCAACTATTCTTATTCAAGCTTTCTTGACGTCTTTCTACGCGGAAAGCTATAGATTCATAGATCGGTCGTTCCAGATGTGATGTTGCAAGCCGCCGATCAACGCAACCAATATCTGACGCGAGGCCTTTATACGATTACGATAAAGATCGAGTCGATTAGTCAGCTTTGCCTTGTTGATAGGCTAAAGCATAGCAGCTCGAGAACTCGCGAACTGAAGAGCTCACGTCACGAACTAAAGATGCTACGTGACGCTTCCTTCATATGCGGATACAAGGGCCCAGCCCATTATGACTAGTGAAGGCTCGTTTTTTGTTTGCTTTACTTCCCCCTTATTTTTTTTTCATAAGTGGTCATATTCATCTAGTTTTCTCGCTTTAGGAGTCTGAACAAATTGAAGAACCTAGAGGAGGGCCTCTTCCACCAGATTACTTTACTGACTTTCATTCATTGTAAAACAGTACAGGAACTGGTTTAACAAAAGGGGTCGAGAACTACATAGATCTGATACCTTCTTCCTTGGTCTGGGAGGTAGGTTATGTAGGCAACAACTGTTCCTAGGTTGCTCGATCGCAAAAGGCCAAATTCATCGTTGTCAGAGCACTTATCCAATCTGGCTCTCTAATGTTGTACCGTTTCCCAAGAAAGATGGCCGGGTAAGGGTTGGAACCCTATGGACTGATAGGATGAGAAGTAGTCGGGCATTTCCAGAAATGGGCATTGTTGCAGGTACTGTTTTGCTTATCTAGAAGGTTTTTAGTAATATATGAGCGGCCATAGACAACCATTACCAACCTCGATGCATCGTAGATAGAGTAGAGTCAACTGACTTGAACCATGAAAGATGGACAAGCCGATTAGATAGACCTGATGTCAGCTAGGTCAGCTTGGATAAGGTTCGAGTTTCGCTGACGCCCTTCACTTCTTTAGTACTGGTAGGATTGGTCTACCAGCTCCACTCATACAAGTCAATCGAGTTCCAGTCGAGATAGAAAGTACTGGCTCACCGGCGATCATACCATTGAATAGGTTTCCCATGACCCGTACATAAATCGGTGCAGGGATCATGGTTCCAAGTAAGTTCTCGTTGTGGAAGCGAGTGTCTTGCTTTATCTTTCCAGTAACGCTTTTCGCCTTACCTTTCTCCCCCACTTTGTAAATAGCAGGCAATTTTAGATTTGTCTAGCTTACCCATGTTCACTTCTTTTTTCGAAATAGAGGAAGAGAAAAAGCCGACCCCGACTTTCGAAGCGATCGGTGAAAGCACAAGCAGTCTACTAGAATGTATAATTAGGCTTGAGCACAAGGAACTTCACTGCACAATTGAAAGAGAAAGATGAGATAAAGATCGATTTGAGAACAGACGATCTGCGGCATATACTATTTCCATGACATGAGAGAGAATCCGCTTTGTCCATGAGTGGGATTTTCTTTACTTTCACTTTCCTTCGACGCAAGAAGCATCGAATTGCATGTGAAAAGCATGATTAGGCTTAGGGAAGGAAGAAGAAAGAGAAGAAGCGGCTGCTTGAGAAGGGGAGTTAGGAGGAATGCGCTCTTAAAGAAATGCCACTAGTAGTAATAAAGAGGCTTAGCAATCATTCGAAAGTTGGGATGGAGCGTGAACTAATAGACAGATGGGATTGTTTGCTTCAAAGTGTCTATATACCAAGGGCTCTTGAAACTATATCAAATAGAATAGGGGATGTAGACCCCAGAAACTCTTGTTTTAATGCCCAAAGATAGGCCTTATCGAGCCTTTGAGCGAACTACTCATTGCTGTCTTGCCCCAACCCAAGGAGGGGCATTTGGTTCGTGTCGTGCTATTACCTATGGGGCGGATTCGTTCACATCGGATTGACTGCCCGCGGGTGCTATCTTAGACTTTTAGAGGGAAGGGGATATAGGAGTTGGAACGCTTCTTTGCCACATGGCTCCGCTACGACTCATCAACCAAGGGACTGATGCTTGCCTGACGTTCTGATGGCCAGACTCCTTGCCATATCCCCTTCTTTTTTTAGAAAGTTACCGACGAAACCCGACCTTCGCTCGCTTAGTGATTGAGGAGACCGGGTAGCTTCCTTAGAAAAAAAGACCAATTCTTCGTTCTGAAGAACATCTTTGATCTTTGAGTTCTGAGGCCATTCCCATTCAGGGTCATAACAAGCTGTTGAAGACATCAAATCCAGTAAAGCATTCGCCATGTTCAAGCTAGGAAGAGGAACGCATAAGGAAGGAAGCACGGAAAAAAGACCAGTCAGGCACTTAATTAAGCGATTGAAGTCTTTCAGTATCTTTCTCTTCGCAAGGCAAGAGCCTCGACACCTAAGTCGGTAGGTACTGAATGGCGTAGATCTTCGAGAAGCCAAGCTACTACTTCGGGAGAGACGGGGAAGACTTTAGCTTCATTATTTCGGTTGTTTACGAAGATGGATCCGGGTATGGCAAAGCGATTAAGTGAGTGACATGCGCTCAGCAGTCAGACGGTGGAAGTGATGCAAGGAATTCCCATTGTGGGATGATCCGGTTATACTCCTGTTCCTCATTTCTTCTGATTAGCTTACTCGGGGTTCTACATCTCTTATTCCGCCTCGAAAGGTGAATTCTATTTGGAGAGAACTCCTGCGGTTAGCCAAGGGGTGCAACTCTTATACCTAATCGAAAGACCTAGTCGAAAGAACCAAAAGAGGGCAATGATCGAGATAGACTTTTTCGTATTCGAGAGAGAATGTGCTACCTCTAACCATCACTATCCTCCTATTCGAGCGGTTGTTAAATGGGCGCTTATACAGAGGAATCACATACCAATAAGAAGGACACCCATGACCAATACTTAAATCTAATTGTTGGGTATTTATGTTATGCCCAATTCTAGCGGATTGGCTATGTATATAAAGATCGTGGAATCACCTTTTGAATAACCCTGGTTTGGGGACTTTAACCCGATAGGATAAGGCAAGTAATTTTTGAAAGCAAGAGGGCGATACGAGATAAGAGTTTGCAGGCCAATTCCCTAAATATAAAGTGATTCAATAAAAACAAGCACAAGCCTGTGGTAGGGATTTTCATTTTAGTCAAGATAACCAGTCCAAAGGAGTCAAGCAAGGAGTCTTTAATGAAAGAAAATGGGCAAGTAAGAGAGGGATTCTCTCCAAAAAGGGTCTAAGATTATAGGTCAAACAAAAAGAGGTCATAGGGCAAATGAAATCTATCCTGTGAAAAAGCCAACCCTAAAAGAATCTCGTCTCCCCGCCAACCCTAGTTCTTCGCCCTGTTAACTCTTGCAGTTACAGTTGAAGTTTCTTTCGATGGGGCCAGTTCCAGGAAAGTGTAAGTTCTAAGGCCTTCCAGGAAGAGTGGGGTTTTTTTTTAGTGAAAGTGTTTTAATAAGTAGCATAAAAGGGATCCCTTTACAAAAAGTCCTAAGGGGCCAGCAAACGGCGAGATAGACATAAAGCTTAGGATAGCAGATTTTTGGTTCTAGGTCAATCAAAAGCAGGTTCTAGAGCGAGCTAAGGCCTTCTCCTCCAATCGAAGTGATAAAGCCAGTTCCTTGTCAAGTCAGTTAAAGAAGGAAAATCCATCCTTTTCTTTTTCAGGAAATAGAAATAAAACAAGGAAAGCAAGTTAACGAGCTTTATCTCATCTGTTATAAGCGCAAGCAGTAAAGGAAGAGTATCTCAATCCGGCAAAAGCGCAGGAAGGTGTCTTTCTTAAGGTCAGAAAGAAGGCAAGCAAGTTCCATTCTTCCCTCAATACTTGTGTAATAGCTTCGTGAATAGAAAGGTGGAAAGCCGGCCTTTTTTATACTGAGTGGAGAGGAGATTCCGACGGGAAGAATAAAAAAACCCATACTCCGGAAAGATAAGCATTCGCTTTAGCCAAAGCCGGGACCGGGATAGAGAGATTTTATATGATACGGGCCGTGTGAGAAAAAGATTGAGATAGGAATAGGACTCGCCATAACCCGATGTTAGAGTGAAGCATTCCCTGAACATTGATCAAATGCATAACGGTTAATGAGTATATCGCATTAAGATCAATATTATGTCCTTATCTTCTTTTCTTATAGGCAGGATAGCTTAAAGTTAAAGTATGGATATGTTATCTATTATTTTAATAGTATAGTGATATAGTGAACATATAGGAATCCCCGCTCTTTTTTAGTAGATCCATATAGTAGAATTTCTGTCTTTCCTCTTGAGAACGTATAACCTTTACTTTAATCTTACCCCCAGGAGGGCTTAAATCCCGGGTTTCCTCCGAATTGGATGTTTTCACAAGTGAATTATAGTACGGAAATTTAAGGTATTCCGAAAACGCGGGGTTTTCTGCAACAATCACGGGCACGATTGAATCAATATTGTATCATATCCTTGTTGTTAAGGTCAACTTTTCTTTCTCATGATAAGTTATATCAAAGAGGTATACCTGAATCATGTGTTGATGTCACGTATGATCTTATCACACACCTTACATGCTTAACTCTTGTTTCGGATATAGGAAATAGGGCGAAATAAATCATTCTTCTTCTTCTATCTTTCTTTGTCTCCTCGGTTCCTGGGTGAGTAGAAAGGGGTCGATTAAAGGCCATTCTATCTACGAGTCTATCGGAGAGCCAGTCGGTACGTCGTTACGGATTCATAGCGAAGCCCTTTCTCATTTCAGCCATTGGTGATTGCCCATCTACATCAATAAGAATGAGGCATGACTTCTTTTCCAGTAGCTATGCCTGAACTGAACCTCGTACAAGACTTTCTTTCCGGCCTTACGCTTCCCAGTCTCAGGAAAAGAATAGCTCTTTCGGTCAAAGTCGATAAGGATCAAAGTCCAATAGCTAGGGTGGGATTGTCCTCTGTTCTCAACTCGGGAAGGAAATAAATAAGCATGGATTCACCTATTCCAGAAAAAAAGGAATATGCACTTATTCGCTTTTAGGTTTAGCTTTCGAAAAAGACAAGGCCTTACAACAGCTCATTCCCGGAAGAAAAAGAAGAGGATTCTCAGCCCGCCTAGAGTATAGCTTCCAGCTCGGCTAAGCAAGGACTCCATCCTAAGTAAAGCAGTCTGAAAGAAAGATGCCACTTTCACAATTTATAATATGAATTTTCCTGGTACACCAAGCCTAAGCAGCTCAGCCGTTGAAGCGACCTCTAAGCCAAAGAGACGGTCTATGGCGCTACCCCTACTGTCAGGGCGAGGGTCAAGCTCCACTACTGGGCCGGGGGAAGAGTCTGCAACAAAAAAAATTGAATAGACAGAGAAGTCCGGTAAGCGTATCGATTCAAGCAAGTCCGACTAGTTTAGGCTCCACTTGACTTCCATTAGACTGGATTCAAAGAGGCTTTGGTGTTCCAGAATAGACATGGATTGAACCTTTCTTTTCTATAATGAACACTTTCAGAGAATCAAAGTTTTCTTTTCTTGTAGTACGAGTGGAGAGGAAAAGACTGACTAGGGATACCTAGGCTAAGGAAAGTTTCAAGGCATTTCTTCGGATGAGGATAGGAAACCTTTCAAAGGTCAATTGGAAGCTTTCAGTGTTCAATTCAAGTTGGAAAGTTCCAAGAATTCACTTAGCTCCTGAATAAGCTTCTTTCTCTTTTGAGAATAATTAATATTAAAAAAAAAGAAGAATCCTTATTAAACTCTTATTACATAGATCCTTCCCTTGAGCAACAAGCAAATTCCCTGACTAAAGAAAGAACTGAGACTAAAAAAAAATATTATACCAACGCTTCCCTTTTTCTTTGTAAGTAAACTTCCATCTTCTAAAGGGAGAGTAAACTCACCTTAGCAGTTTGATTATCCATTTTATTCCCCTGAGATTGAAGTTGCTACTGTACCTGTCTTTGAAGAATGCTTCGAACCCGGCCTAAACGCTTCCTGAGACTCAACCCTACTTCGGCTTCGAGGGACTTCCCTTGTGCTGACTTCTCTCACGTCAGACTGATGCCGGCTTTCTCAAATCAATCGGTAGAAATAAAAAAACCAATTGGATCAAATCAAGATCCCTTGGTCAATGTCATTAGGGTCTCTAAAGGAGAATGCCCTATCGGGCTTTCACGCAGCAGGTTCGGAAGATCGGGCTTGAAAAGCCGCACGATGGCTTTGACTCGCCTTTGGAAAGATGACTTCGAAAGCTCAAGCTTTCCGTTCTCCTATCCTATGATGGCACTCAAAAATAGGGTTCTTTTGAGCCCTGAGAAAGTATTAGTCGCCGTAGTGTGAGAAGTGGAATGATTGGAGAGTGTGAGAAGTTGGCAATTTTGAGTCTCTTTCTTAGATGTGTATATGCGGGTGGGGTGCCACCAAAGGTTTGGAACCCTGTCTCCCTCCCTAGCTAATTGAATACCAGCTTCCTCTTCTATTAGTATTATATGTAACTTCCTTGTCCTATTAGTATGCATGGGACTGTAGGTTGCTTTCTTTGATCTTATCTGCTCACGAATGGTCTGCTTAAGCCAATAAGATCGAAAAGGCTATCTCCGAGTGGCTAAAAATAGTGCGGCACTTTCCTTCAAGCAGGAAGGATGCAAAGTAATCCAAGGGAAAGCTAGACCTCGAGTGAGGAAAGACGGGAGCCACTCTAGTGACCTTTGAAAAGGGTCCGTACTAACCTTACCAGTTATTACTGCCTAGTGCCCAAACTGATTAGAGAGTTGTTGAATAAGCAAATCGGCTGTTTACAGTTACAGCAAACAGGAAAGAAGAGCAGTCGTGTGGAAGGTCTTTCTTCGGCCTTTGCTTCCTCTTCTTAGCCTAGCCGCTTCCAGGCTTCCAGGTAAGGAGAAATAAGTGAACCCTAGCGGGGGAAGAAAAAAGGAACTGAATATAACAATAACAAGCAAGACCAAGGTATATGACCAAAAAGGCCTTGTCACGAGCTGGAGTCGAACCAGCACCTCTGGGAAATGAATACAATCCCAGCGAACTACCATTTATTCTAATCGTGACTTTTACCCGGTTCACCTTTCAGCTACGTCCGGGGGCGCTCGGTCCTTCTATCTACGCCATTCTCACGAATCAGGATCCATAAATAAAAAAAGATATTTTTAAATAGTAAAAAATCCAAATAGAAAAATCAGAGAGTTAGCAGCATAAACAAAGAAGGATTTGTGAATGAGAAATACAAGTTTCCTATATTCATAGGAATCATTGATCGTAAGCTTCTTTCTCTGTTTTCTTTTTTTCCAACAGAATAGGAAGCAACCGTGTCCTATTCCAACCAAATTCTAGACTATAAATAAAGCCTTGCTTAACACCCTCCTCTCGATTAAACTTAAAAACAGAGTCCAATCTTCTATTATTTTTGACTAGTCCATAGGACCAGTTGAGTCCAAAAACTAATAGTAAGACTACACTGTTTTGTTTCAAGAATTCCGCTACGGGTTCTAAAAAAAATTGATTCATCGGGACTTATTAAGATTCACTTGTAGTTCCGCTTCTTGCTATAACAGAAAGACTTGTAGGAAATCTGGTTGGTCCAACCAAGAAAAACATGGGATTTTTGTTTTGGGCGTAACATTCTCTTTTCTTAAGATATTTCGAGTTGGATGAAAACAGCGCCCCTAAAGGCCTTCTCAACTGTCTTTTCTACATGTTTAGTAGGCAAGGCCAATCCATCTGTTAATTCTAGGTCAAAAGCGAGTGTAAAATATGTCTGTCTCGTCCGAAGCCCTAAAAGTGCTTCCGCCTTACCTAGAGTTGAAGTTACCGTTGGAAGCCTTTGAGTTCCAGTCTCTGTAGTGGTCTTCCCTATATGTACAGAGGAGTAGTTGCGAGTGTCAGAAAAAAGCGCTTTGATCCAGCCGAGCCTGTTCCATCAAGTGATTTTAGGCAAACTTATTCTAGGGCTCACGATAAGATATAAATTTTTTCTTTAGGGGGGATATAGCTTTTATTCCCATTGTAGGAAGGAGGAGTTTATTAATTCCATTTTTCCGCTATTCCCATTGAAGCAGTAGTTGAAGTAGTGGCATTCCCAATATCAATATTTGTAGAAGTGCTCCTAATGGCCATTTCTAAGTCCGCAAGTAAGCCAGTTATAGATTTTTTTTCTTTCCAAGCTAGGGATATAGTTCCAAGGGAGGGCTAGATCAAGCGCATCTAGTGTTGGAGAAAAAAGGGCATCCAATGCTTCTGCCATCGAAAAAGGTTAAGCCCCTACAATAGCAGTGGAAGGAGTTCTCGCAGGGAATTCTGTCCCTATAGCCAGAGTAAGTCGTTGGAGTTTCTTTTCCAGAGTTGGGAATGGAGTGATCCCTAGGGAGTAAAAGGTTCCATGGATATAGGAGGTTTTTTACATACCTATCCATTCCTTCTGCTTTCTTTTCCGCCTTTTGAAGGTATGAGTACGTTACAGCCCTCTAGTGTCAGGGTGTAAGGGAGAGAGGAAGTGAAGTACTCTATGGAATCTGGGTTCGAGCGAGTGACCAGGTTCCTTTGCTGTCGGTCCAGCCATTGAGGGTTCAAGTCCTACTCCTCTAGAGCCAGTTTAAGTTCTAAATGAAGGAATCGAGCGAGTGTAAGTGCTTCGCTTGTTACGTTACAGCCAGTAAAGAAGAAAGCCTTTGAGAATCCTCTTCAAGTACATCAGTGAAAGCCAGCAGTCGTAGGGTAATTTATAATTGATCTAGTTTAGTCCTGTAGAAGATATTGGCTTATTCGATAGCTTAAGAGAAGATCTTAGAGTAAGGGAAGACATTTACATTATATAGTAATCTGGGAATTTTATTTGCTTAGTATATACTAAGGGGATTTAGAGCCTGCAAAAATCTATGTGAACAACTAGGGCCCCTATTTAGCGATTACTAAGGATCGATTGCTAAGAGCACTTTTAGATCAGCTAGCTTCTTATACTTTTTCTTATTATTCCTAAGCTCTTCTAAGAGAGTGGATCTCCTGAGTCTTCTTCTTAAGTACTTCCCGCTTGTGGCAATGTCAGTGTTTGCGGTTTCCTTTTTTAGTGGGCCAAATGAAGAAAGAGGTCCAGTCGAGCTTCTTTCTCCTGCAGGCCAGAATTTATAGTTCTCTAGTGGAGGCGAGCCAGAGCCAGTGACAGTGCCGGGGGAATATAAAGATTTTGAGTCCTTTTTTTTTTATTCCCTTTAGTAAGCGCCCTTTTATAAGCGAGTATGAAGTAAGCCCTGAACCTGAAGTGCTCTTTCTTCCTTGGTAGGTCAGCCGTTGACGAGACTTAGTTTAGGGCAATTTCTTTTTTTTCAAGCCTTTCAAGCTGTAATAATTTTCCCAGGCAAAGAGGAATTCAATTGAAATCCATTTTCTTTCTAGTAAGCTAGGGCTTAGTAAGAAAATAAAAGGAGTCGTCAAGCTGGGGCAAGTAAAGTTAGTTTTTAGCAGTATCGATTAAGCCTGCAGTCTCTCAAAGCAGTATCAGCGAGGTTAAACGCTAGGTAAAAGGCAGCTAGGGCTCAAGTTTAGTTTCTTAGCAAGTCATCAGACAGAAAAGGTTAGGGCAGCTGGGGAATTAGTTGAAGTGCAAGCATCTCTTGTAAAAGGAGAATATCTTCCAGTCTATCCAATTGCATAAGGCCATCCGGCTCTGGCATCGAATGGGAGTTATCTTTCTTAGAGGCTATTCCCACTTTAGAGTTTCCTAATATGTGTTTAAGAAGTCCCTAATCTATTCTATCAGTACTACTAGCGAGCTAACATGCTAACAGTAGTTAAAAACAGGTCTTTATTAAGCTCCCCTTTTTACCTAGCATAATAACTAAATAACTAACAGGCTAGCAGTTCTACTAATAGGAAAAGAGTGAGTTGGCAAAGGCTATTCTTCTCATTCCTTCCCTTGATCTGACAGTGCTAAGTAAGAAGGGCCTAAAGAACATTACCAGTAATCCAAGGCAAGCGCATAAGATAAGAGAGCTAGCTTGTATAAGAGTCATAAGAGGACTAAGAATAAGAAAGGTCCAACTCGTACTAAGACTATCGGTACTACTCTTCCTAAATTCCTAACGTGGAAAAGGTGTCTACTATGTTTACCGTTTCTAACAGAAAGACCTGCTCTCCCCTTAGTCTAAATAGCTAGATAATCTCCCAGCCAATGGGCAAGCTAGTTCTTTAGCAAAATAAGTAGTCTTTCAAGCAAGCTATGGATAAGAGGGATAGGTCAAAGGTAAAGGACCTAAGCTATTTTATTTGAGATTTTTAGCCAGTTCAATTCCTTTTCCCATTGATCCTCTTGCAGAAGAAAAGCTAAACCCATCTAGCTCTAGTAGTAAGCGCATCGAGTGAGCGAGCAAACCCAATTGGAGTTCTAAGCTAAGCCCCTTATTTCAATGTCATGCCAGTCGAGCCAGTAGACGTCTTAAGGTAAGCTCTTCCTGTTGCAGTGTCTGTTGTAGTTTCTGGGAGTTATGTTCCAGCCTTTACAATTGCAATTGCTAGACCAGAAAGTTCTTTGCCCACTATTTACATTATAGGAAAATTGGATAGTGCTCTTGCCCCGTTTTGCTATTGTGGGAGTAGGAGTCTTTCCTCTGGCCGTTGAGAGTTCAGCCATTCCATTGGAGTGCTTCGTAGGCAGTGCTTTCTCTTAGTTTGAAGGCTCTAGAGCAAGAAAAGAGGTAGGCAAGCTTATCTTAAGTATATTAAGTCAATCATTGGTCGGTAGATACCAGATCTCAGGAACTGATCAATCCACGGGGAGATCTTCCACTGATCGATGTTAACGGGCGAGACCTTAATCAAATTCGTTTGAATCGTCACTAGGTTTAGGACCTTCTTAGCAATTCTTATTCATTCTCGATCCTGTCTTCGTAGGGCGTTAGAACGTACTCTGACTCCCACGGTCAAGCCTAGTAGAGCTCCTAGTCCGACAAGACTAGCAAACATGCTACCAGGCCTAGCTACCATAAGAAAGGAAGGGAAAGCGAACCACAGAGACCATTTCACAAGAGCTGAGCTGAAAGAAGAGTGAATTGAATTACCCCCGGGCATTGTCCTGCCATTAATTACCCGAGGGAAATCTTTCATCTTTAAATGGTTAGCCCGAAAAGCCAGATCGGGATAGCCGCGCTTACCTCAATGGCGGGAGAGACGGGGTTCTCGAACCCTTATTTACTTAGATTGGTAGAGAATCCACAGGAAGAACGAACCAGGAGACAATGACTTTCGGGGTTAGCGGGCTTACCTCGTGGAATGGCCGTTGAATGGCCTCGGAGTGAACGGGGGTACCTCAACAATGAGAGTAGACCCTCTTGCACGTGGAATTCCTCAAAGACAGGAGAGGGAAGACCGATTGTCTTACTGATTCTGTTGCTGAACAAGAAAAAATTAAGTATAGTATAGAAAGTAGATCGAATCCGTTTTTGTTCAGCTGACATAGTACTCTTCTTTCTTTTCTCGCTGGTCGAACCTATTTCAATTCCTCTTCTTTCAGTCGATCGGTCAATAAGGTCTTCATTCACGTAATTTCTTATGTAGTGGAAACGCCTTACAATCTGGTGGGGTTTCGGTGGAGGGTGAAGACCCGGATAGAGAGGGACCTATTGCATTTAAGTCGGCCCAGTGGCGGAGCTAGCAGCAGCAAAGCCGGGATAGTTAAATTCCGGATCGAAGAGATTCACCCGTAGTAGATAAGGGGGCAAAGCCAGAGGCAAGGCTATAGGCGCCTCTATCTGTATGGGGGAATTTCTTGCTCAAGCTTCTCGATCCGGGAAGGGCTACTACTACATACGATGCACTATTGAAAGGCTCGACCCGGCCCGGAAGAGCGCATTTTGAAATCGTGATCCAAAGAGAGTCCTAGTCGCCATAGTCAGAGATTTAGATATAGTTCCGGATGATCCAGATCCAGTCGATTTAGCAGTCGCGCTGTTGCCCCGGTTTGGGAAGCATGTGAGTTGGAATGTACTATCCTCCCGACTGGCCAGCGAATGACGCGAGCGCGACAGGTAGAAAAATTCATGATGTGACCATGACTCCCAAACATATCGACCCGAGTTGCGGAATAAGATCTTCTAGGAGACGCAGCTACCTATAGTAATAGTAAGTAGGAAAGAACGTCTTTTTGTCCTTGCCTGCAAACAAACTTCTCATTTGACGCGGACTTAAGTCAACAGCTTGTAATTACATAATGACAATCGAATCAACGAGCTAAAGCTATGCGATGGAGCTGAATGCTTAAGTTACGGCCTTCCACACCAACAATGACGGGTTACCCAAAGACATTGCCTTTTTTCAAATTTGATGAAGCACTTATTCGAAACTGTTGCGTTAATATAAGAAAGAGGTCTTCCTGAAGGAAATGGGACGATTAGTCTTGGCTGCTGTTCCCTTGGGAGCGTCGTCTATCCCTAAAAAGGAAAAATGACAACTAGAATAGAGAATAGGCTATTCTAATAGGAATCCTAAAAAATAGGAAGAGAATGGCTTCGAAAAGGAAAAGAAATGAGTGGTTTTACCGAAATGAGAATCTACAAAGCGGTGGAATCCACGGCCCCATTGTCCTAACATCTTGGAAAGCAAAGGATGAAAATCCAGAGCTGATAAGGTTTGGGATATTGTGGCCTTTGTTTGATCTCAATATGAAGTATCATAAAGGTGAGATCAAACCACCAAAAGCTCTGACTTCAAGTTTGAGTTTAGGTGGGACCTGGGTCTCTGGAGGCTTTACTGGTCAAGACTTCTTGGTCTTTGCTCGTGGCCTAAACCAACCACGGGCAAGGAGAAGTGTGGTGGTACTGGAAGAAATCCTGGACACCACTCCTTCCAACGCCATCTATCAAAGTGAATAGAAGTCCTCAATCAACTTCCAGAGCAGAAGGATTAGATACTTACTCTTCACGAAAAAGAGCGAGGGTTACTGACAGTCGACCTACGGTAATAGGTTTGAAGATATGGCAACAGGATGTTTATAGCGTACCGAGCCTAATAGGCTTTCTGCTTCAATAGCTCTACTCTCTCTTCATTCTGGAAGAAATGCCAGTGAGTCACGGACGAAGAGTTTGAATCCTCTCTATAGCCTTATAGGAAGGAAGGCTAGTGAGGCAGCCCTCATAGAATGGGATTCGGACGGAAAAGCCAAAATCCTATGTTACTAATCCGGGGCTTTGGTCAGAATGTCTGTAAAGCATGGCATTAAGTAAGAAATTCCTTCTCTAATCAAGTATGTAGTACCTTGAAGTTGAGACTCTTCCCAACCGTAAGAACTCATACGAGCTGTAGTCGGACGTTAATCAGTAAACGGTGCTTGTTGCGGCGAATCCCTTCTTTTTGTCCAATTCCAACCTCCTCGGACATTAACATTGATCCAGTTTAGGCAGCTTTCAGTCCTGGGAAAGGAAGGAATCGGGGAATAGAAAAAGAGTCTTACCTTGCTCTACGCCGGCTTAGCCCTTGGCTACTTACTCTTCCCCCTTAGGTCAATCAGTGCCTTCTCTAAGACCTATGGTATACTATTAGTTAACATTTAATACCTCTTTCTTTGCTCTCCTTGCTTTAACTAAGGAACTGCCTTTAAGTATTACTCTAAGAGCTCTACCTTAAAATGAGTTAGATTTCCTTCTTGCTAGCACAGGAAAGAGGGGAAGGAGAAGTAGTGTTGTTAAGTAAAGGTAATAGGCTAGGCCTCACCCATCACATCATCTTGGGAAGTGCGGACTCCTCCCTCCTCAACAAGCTTGCTTTGCTTCTGATACACAGCATCATCCTGGGACTGAGTTCTGATCTGCTCAAGGAAGTCTGACTGAACAGTACTCAATGCAGCAACGTACCCTTGGACCACCTTCCTGCTTTACGTTCCGTATTGCCAGTAGAGGATTACGGCAGCAGTACATTCCCGCAGAACAGTCAAGTAACTAAGCCTCTATCTTCCATTCCTTGTGTGTGCTGACTGAAGCGAAGGATATTCTTTGAGCTTCAT
The DNA here is from genome assembly GCA_018257905.1 of Gillenia trifoliata. NCBI lineage: Eukaryota > Viridiplantae > Streptophyta > Magnoliopsida > Rosales > Rosaceae > Gillenia > Gillenia trifoliata. Next base: position 38,344 of record JAEHOF010000041.1, on the reverse strand, counting down.
CTTGGTAGAGAATGATTCAATTCAAGGACTAACTTCAATGTATAATATAAATAGCAGTTTGTTTTAGTGTTACGTGAGTATGAGAGGAGAAGGAAATCGAATTAGAGGAAAGGCTTAGCACCAGACCTTCCCTGCGCCTGACTCGCTGTACTAACTGTGGATAACTGTCTTGTCTCATCTAACTAGCTTTCGAACTGGACTAATGCTTACTGGCTGTCCTACCTTTGATAAGGAATATAACGTAGATAACTAAAAAAACTGAGATAACTGTCTTGACACCGAGAAAGATCAAGTAAGACTCCTAGCTCGGAGGAAAGAAAGATATTTTTGTCAAGCTGACGCTTCCCTGCTACTAACACTGGCTTGCATATGAGGAAAGATAGAGAAACGATATCAGCTCATCAACCAGGCTGCTTCACGGCCTACTGCTTCAATCAAGTCACTGGCTAGCTTCCCTTAGGGAATGCAATTGGTTCAGAAGGAGAAGGAACTGAGATATCAGGTATTTGCAAAGAAACTGGCTGACCTAGCTCCAAAGGAAAGAGGCTCCTATGAACCCCACTCTCACTCTGTCTGAAAGGCTTTCTCAAATCGATTAAGAGACAGCTTGAAACACTTAAAAGCTCAAGAAAAATAAAACTTCCGCTGATTGTCACATGTGAATATTCATACCTTGGAAAAGAACTGAAAGCCACTGCAAGGAAGAGGAGAGGCCTACCCTAGGAATGCAATTGGATGCGCTTGCCCCTTCGAAAAGAGAACGAAATGCATAGGCTTACCCTAAAAATAGAAACTTTTACACCTATTGGACTCTTTCTAGTCTGGTTTTGAGCTTGACCTAGAACCTTAGAGACTACTGCCTTGCTTGCGTACTTTTTGGGAGAAGAAAATAAAGTCTCTTAGCGATATAAAACTAGGGAAATTACTTAAACTGGATAGGGGTCTATCTAGTTTAAGGGCGCTTAGGACTAGCCTTCTTCCTACATGAGTACTCCATAGCCATGAACCACGAACTCCAAGACTCAATCAACTTACTCTATTTAGTATTTAGCTATGGTAGCAAGAGGAGATCCTCTGATAAAAACCTTTGATCAAACCAAATGCTATGATCCTAGAAAAAAGGAAGTAAGGCGGCACAAACATCTAGCAATTCCCGGTAAGCAAGGAAGAAAACAAAGCATAGCTAGTCTCTAGCTTGGCTTGACCGATCAGATAGACGGAACAGATTGGTTTGCCTCAGACAAGACCAAAGGCTACTCAGGTATTCTATCATAGCGCACTACTTCTAGAAGAATCGGCGATTCCGCTGCTATTTCATAAAGGGCAACTCAGGAAGGGCTAAGGCCTCAGTAACCTTATCATTCTATTCATATTCCTCAATAGTGGAGTGAAGTCTTTCATGGGTATGGAACACAAAGGCTGAAGAGCTAGAAGGTAACTAAGGAAAGCAACTAAGGAAAGCGGGGTTGGGGCCCCTTTGATCAGGTATGGGCGGGGGGAAAAGCTATTCTAGCATCAGCATGGATTGACCAGAGACTGGGAGTAGTCGTCATCTTTGTCCATAGTAGTCATCCAGCCAGCAAGGGAAAGACCACTTAGCGCAGTGGAATAGGAAAGAGAGCGTCGAGCACAGCTTTCGTGTCACCAGCAATCCTTTTTCGTTTATTGGGAGACTGAAAAAGGCTTTGTCAAGCAGGCATGATTGTCACGTCGATCGACAGTTGAGAAATCCTATCTCCGGGGCCCTCACTTTAGGGCTATCTTTCACCGTTGACAGACATGGTTCAACGTGACAGGTACGGTTCCTCAATCAATAGATGACTCAAGGTTGTTGTTTTCAATCTGGTATGGGGAAGGATGACAGAGCTTTCGATTAAACATTTGTGTGGGTCTAGCTTGAGAATTGCCCTTTCTTTCTCATCTCGATCTGGGTAAGGCTTCACTACTCGTTCGCTTGAGGGGTTCAGTTGTTAGTGGACTAGCGCTTCTCCTTGTCCCCTTTCTGCATTCGCGCATGACCTAAACTATACCTCTTCTAAGGCAGAAAGAAGGTCAACCTCACCTCAGGTAATCACACCTTTCTTTCTCGACGATCAAAGAGTAAAAACTCGCTTTCGAGCTAACCAACCATGGAGCTACCAGCCAACAAGCAAAACGAGTTCTCATTCACGGATAACTAAGCTTTGACAAGGGAGAGGGGAACCCCCGATACCCACATTCTTTAGTATCACATTATCACCCAACGAAGAGAGAGTCCAAGCTAGAGCTAATGCAGGTTTTTTTCCTTAGAAATCGTAAAAAGAGTCGGCGAATAGCAAAAGGATTCTCATTATCGGCGAAAAGCAAAAAAAGGATTTGTCGGGGTGGTTAGATCAGAATAAGAAGTTTTCGAAGACACACTATTCCATAGGAAGGCCAATCAAATCATAACCAGTCAGTGAAACCCGTGTTGTTCTTCCTCCCGTTCCCTCATTGGTTTCTCAGATCCTCCATCTCTGGAAAGAGAAAGAGAGTTCGGAAGAAGATTAAGGGAGAATAAGTAGAGGAGAGGATGGTTAATCAAAAGATAGATGGGCGGGTTAGAGCTTGCTGGTTAGCTGGGCGAGAGAATAGAAAGCAAAATAGAGAGATGGAAAATGAAGTAAGCTTGAGCCTGCGGAACCGGTAATGGATCAAAGCAAAGGATAGCTTTTTAGCTGCGAGCGGATGAGCGAGAAATGGAAGAGGGTTCCAGCCTCCTTCCTGCCCCTTACCCCCTGGTGTAAATCGGCTTGGATTCTTCTGCTTTCTCATCTGCTCCAGTCAATGGTCTCTGCTCGAAAGTCCCATTGCATGAAAAAACGAAAAAAAGAATAGGTTTGATTCACTGGAACAAGAAATTTACTCTCAAACTACCTGTCCATATACTCCAAAAGAAGACTGGAGTAGCTGAGCGGAAAAGAAGAGTTTGAAAAAGTAGTGACTCTTTCAACACAAGAAGCTGTAAAGAGTATTAAATTTATTAGTCTTCGATTAACAAACTATGGAAAGGGAAAGTGACAGCATAGCCCTAACCTCTTGTTTAATAGCTTTTTTCAGTAGTGCTCAACACCAAGGGGTTTCTTTCGCTTCTTTTTTCAAAGTGCACTGAACTGGCAAAGAGAATAAATGTAGGCAGCGGGTGTACTCGAGCTCGGTAAGCTAATAAAGAAGGTAGGTGGGCTCAGAGCATAAGTCTATGTAACGCTAGGAGCATAACTCTATAGCTAGGAGCTTTCTTTCCTTCTTCCCGCAGTTACGCTTTCAGTGCAGTCTACGGTCTCCCCACCGAAAGTCGGATATAACTGTATTCCCTGTTTTCCTTGGGCGTGAGAAGTGAATCAGGGACTTGCCATGGATACGAGTGAAACGAAGGCACAGGCCCTTGTTCTCTAGAAATTTTTCGGATCCTACGTTGATTGGCTTAAAGTTAAAAATAACGTATTCTATCAGCCTTTGGAAGTTCCATTTTTGATCCGCCTTTTAGATCTTATATGCTTGATTATGCCTTTTGAGTGCCTAAAGACAGGTGAACGGATTCAAGGGAGAGTTGAAAGCGCTTACTAGTGAGTGAGGTGAGTGAAGTGCCCTCCTTCTATCTTACAGGTAGTGGTAGTGTAGCAGGGCTGTTTCCCTGGATGAGGTAGTTTCCGCAGGTTATATTCTATTACGCAGCCACCCACCTATTCGTGATAGGTGAACGAGTCACCTAGGTGAAATACTTCTTAATGCTCTTTCATAGAGGACCCTGGCTTCCATTTCTCTATACGTAAGGTATACCCCTGTAACAGGATACTATGGTACACTGCGAAAATTCGTCGACATCCGGCATCTCAGTTTGTACCTTTTAGAAGGGATTACAGTCGCTAAATTTAAAAGTTTGCCCTTCGATCGCGGTATTACCATCTGATGCAGTCCAACTTATCCCTGCTAACCTACAACTAAAGCACCAACTGCGCTTATTCTGCCTCTATCATCTACGTCAATTTCTTCTTCAATAGATTCCCTCACTTCTGGCCCGAGAGAAAGTAGGCCAAAAACGTGGGATGTAAAAAAAGGTGTATTCTAGGGCCAGGTGATGTCAGGTATACAGGATGAGTCTCACAGTCCCCACAGCCTCCACGCGAGAACGCATCCCCTTTTCCGTGATGATGCTTTGTTAATCCTTTACTGGAAGTCTGCTTTTAAGAAAACCCTGCATAGAATAGGTCACATAAAGTGAAGGCTGGTACCCGAATCAATCCACCATGCATAAGTAGATAAGTAAAAAAAAAGCAACTTTTCAGAAACAAGGGCATAGTGATTGCCTTCCTTCACTCCTTAAAAAACCGAAGCTTTGAACTAAATATCGTACAATCCTTTTTTATAGTTGCAAAGCATAGCGAGAGAAAAAGAACAAGAAAGTTGACCGTGACGGTCGTAGCTCTATCAAGTAGGTACGCTAAACACTCATAGACCGGTATCGTATAATATATATATATTATATATATTATTATAAAAGTCGCGGTGGAATCCATTGCGATCTTGGGCATCGCCAAAGAAGGGTGTTCTCAGCGCCTATGCTTAACACGGCTCCCATGATAGTAGCAGAAAACGAGTTGTGCTGGTGATGTGATCGGACCATTTCCCCCCGGGAAATACGGTCACAAGTTCATACTTTCTTTTTTACTAGTAATTTTTTACTATAGTAAGTCAAGATCAGAGCAGGCACAACGACGCAATTCTCAGGGGCGTGTCTGGTGCTATCGTATATAAGAGAAAGGTTGGGTTGCATTTAGGAAGGATCTTTCTCTTTAACTAGAAATATCTTAAGATAAGAAAGCGTAAAAAAGAAAGCTTTTTTTTTCTTTGTTTAATCAGGTCGAATCAAAACCTTTCTCCGCGTCAGGCTGTTGATGTAGTTGCTTGTACTTATGTCGTTAGTGTTCAGTCTATCGCAGCTTGTGTAGCCTATGCGAAGCTTGTGTAGCCTATGCGAAGCAAGCCTACATAGGATACAAAATAGAAAAAGAGCGTGACTTAGCTCAAACAATGCCCAAAAGTCCCATGTCTTTCTTGGTTGGATCAACCAGATTTCCGACAAGTCTTTCTGTTATAGCAAGAAGCGGAATCGAAGGGGTTGGTTGAAAGGTAAGGATAGCATGATTGACTGGTTGCGGGTCCTTTGGATCATGGGCCACAGCTACTTGGGTAGAGACCGCTGAACATCATTTTGACAGGCCGAGGCTATATGGGCTTAGGCCTTTTGATGGCTATCATTTTCTGGGCTATTTGGAAGGGTTAACTAATTATGTATATAAATCGCATACAAAAGTTCACAATAAGTTTGCCAATCCACCGGTGAAGATAAAGGCACATCCTGAGAAAGAAACTCTAGCTCGACGAAGGGCCATAGAAGTGCGCTTAGCGCATTAATCAGGCTGTGAAGTGAAGGTCACAGGGAAGATAGTCAAGATGGGTGGAGTAGGGCTGGTCTAAGACAAGACAGACCGATCTCTATTCTCCTGCTCGCGTTTACAAGGTTTCCCACTCACTCTATTGAGTTACAGCCCTTGTTGGGTTCTGCAAGGAAGCATCTCGATAGGTCCGCAACCTGTGCTGTGGTTGATGCCCCGCCCGAGCTCTAATTCCATACTCGATTTGCCGGTTCTTCGTCCGAGCGCCCTGAATGAATAATAAATGGACAGCATAGGTAATCAATGATTCTTATTCAACCGAGTTGAAGCTAGCAACATGTCGATTACACACCGGAGGTTGGTAAGAACTGGGGTAAATGCCTTCTTAGCAATTGAATCAACTCCTGGTGATGAAGAAGAAGAAGGCGCTGTTAGGAAGGGAATGATTGCACTAGTCCCACTGGAGGAAATTCGTCGGCTAAACCGGGAGAGCGCGGCTCGAGACTACTCTAACAATTGAAAATGAAAGGCAAGCTGGAATTTCAAAGAAGAAAACGTAGTAGCCTAGCCGGGGAGGGAGATTCTCCAGCTCCACTCCTTGTTATATATATAGTAGAAAATAGAGTGGAAAACTACGCTTCAAAATCAAGCCCAAAAAACGATCCTTTTGAAAGGTCCTACTTTTCTTGACCCATTCAAGCCATGAAAGTGACCTTTTGGATTAGAAAACATGGCCTCTGGTACTCTTTCCTGGGTTGATCGAAGAGCTGCTAACAAAAAGGCGAAGGCAGGATTCACAATAAAATAACCGTGGACGGATTGAGCCAATGTTTTCAAAAATTCCAATACCATAAGCGGATTCCACATCTATTTTTTATAGATTTTGCACCTTCAAAAGAGATCTCGAAGGGAAGGTATATTGAATTACAGAAATAGATTCACGTGTACTTCTTGCTGCTACAAGGCAAGAAAGATAGAGGAACTAATTCAAGACAGTCATTTGTGGACGGGAAGAGTACGACATATTCCAGGGACCGATCTATCTCATTAAAGGATTTTGTGGACAGGGCACAGACCTCAGACCGATCGATTAAACCAATTATTGTAGAGTTTCCGGGGGAAGTATTGAATTAAAGTCATTCATGTGTGCCGATTTCCTTATGGTTGACTTAACAATTGGGATACTGGTTTCACCGTACTTATAATCCATCTTTCATTATATGCTAATTTCAGTCTATTAGTTCATAGCGAAGCTCAGCTGGGCTGGAGGGACACATACACTGTATGTAGGGCTTATACACACCTTTAGTAGTTCCCTCCAAAACCCCTGTCTTCTGCCTACCAATGGGAGAGAGAGCTTGTTGGACGGATAGAGTGAATGCGGGAATGGCATAGAGGAATGGGATACTACTCAAAAAAAGTAAGAAACACGGGAGCCTGTGGTTGATATAAGAAGTACTTACTATCTTTCCCAAACCCCCTGTTCTGCCTACCGACCTTAACTTCTCTTTCTAGCCCCTCTACGCTTATCAACGCCTGCATTCCTTTGATTGCTTGTTGTACTCCTTCTACCATATTCCTCTGTCTTTGCATCTCAGTCCCGGATCGACTATAAGTCTTCTTTGCTATAGCTTGAATCCGTGATCGACCTAAAATATATTATAAAAAGTCTTTTGTTTGCTGGCTTGAGTCCGCGTGATTTATTTCTCTTATTATAAGCGCCGAATCCCTAACTCTCTTCTTGTTGCTAGCAAATGGGAAAAGACTACTTCTTGGACTGTGGCCGACACCAGAGAAGACTAATTAGAGATTTGCTAAGCGAACGAGCCCTAGCTTGATCTAAGTCTTATACATTAATTAAGCAGCCTGACTTATATGCTCCTCTTACCTTGCTTTATTACACCGTGCAGATGAAGCGAAGGACATCTATTATCTATAACAAAAATTCCTTACTCTAACAAGTAAGCAAGTAAACTGCCTTGAGAGAAGACCGATTTCTACACAAACCCTAGCTACGTTGGGGCGTGAGACAAGCTTCGTAGGACCATCAAGGGTCAGGCCAATTCCGAAAGTAGAGACGATAGAAAAGAGGCGAAACTCAAAGAAGAAGACAATAGGCAGATGGGGTCGCGAGACCCAAATAGGCGCATGCATTGGATCACCATTGCGGAGACGGAAATCATGGCTCCAGCGGAAAACCCTAAGCATCAATCCCTCAATCAAAAACTTCTCTTTTTTGGTGCATATCTTCTTTGTTCGAGAGCTTGATGAAGACGTGCCTTGGATCTAACAGAGTGATCGAAAGAGGGGGGAGTTGGGTTAGCCGTCCCGTCCCGTTTTTCCTCTCTTGATCTACAAGCTGCTTTGCGATAACTCTCTTATGTTCTTTCTCAACTTCATGCATTAAATTAAAGGTTAAACTATCTTGTGCTAATTCTAGTTACCAATGGTTCATCCGAAGCGATAGCTAAGAGGAATAAAGAAGCTGTGCTGAAGACAGAGTCTTGAGAATAGAGTTCCGAAGCGAAGCGAAGCAGAAGAGAGAGGTGAAACCAACACCCTTTGAACAGATGGAAGTCAACCCGAAGGCAAATATTAAATAACAGAACTTCCAGGTGATCAAAGTAGATTGGTTTTTTCATTCACTTAGATGGTGCATCTCATATGATGGCTCTTCCCTTGGCTGAGACTGACTCTCGGAAGTTACAGAATGGAATGATGGATGAACTTTACCCCTACATAACATAGATCATGAATCACATGTTTACCATTTTCCTGACCTACATGAACAGAGAACAAGCACACCTTTCTCATCCTTTATACTAATGTGATATATGATCTTGGCTTTTATTTTAGAGATGTTTGGATTGAATGATGTGATGCGCCCGTTGCGCTTGACCCCTTTCCTCGTTACCGATGGTTTGGGCTTTCTAGCCAAACACAAATACTCGCGGAAAGCTTTGCCGAGCCGGGGTTTTTCTTTCGTTTAAAGTACCCCTATTCCGCACATCAGACAGATCGAAGGGGCCTTTTTATATGTCGGATTTGGCCGTGGAATCAGTCTCATTTTAGGAATAATTTGAATTTCGATGTCAACGAGAGAGATTCGAAAAAGCTTTATCCAGCCTTATAAAAATAGGTATCTCCACTAATAGAAATCCTATAAGGTAGGTGAGAAGACGGCAAAAAGTGGTGCTTCCCCCAGGGAAATCATTGAAAACCTTGAGACCAGCCCAGTGCGAAACCTATGAAATCGGGCAATAAGGGGCCTAAAAACAGTTCAATCGACGAGAAAGTAGCTTGGCCCACAGAATAGAGAAGAGGTATGAGCGGTCAAACCTCATCAAGTGCCATCCACGGGAGTCCCCAGGGTTCCACTTACCGGATAACAAGGTGAGGCGCAGCCGATCATTGCTACCTTAGCCACCCGGCACCCTATTTTACTCTCAAAAGGCTACACTTCTCTCGTTCCTCTTGGACGGCTTTTTCCTGTCAGCAGCCGTACACCTACCTAATTATATAATCTATCTTCCCAGGAGAATGAATGTAAAGATCAGACTTCCGTTCTTCAGGACCTGCAAGCAGTAATTCAGCGAGTGGCTTAGCACTCGATAATAGGCGTTAACGGGACGGAGCAATGAGGGGTATTTTCCCTAATTAGGAAAGATTGAATGTGTTATATCATGTTCTTGGCTGCTGAAAGACGAGTTGATCACATCCCTGCTTCTCGCCCTGAGCTGAGCCCTACCACAAGAATACGTTTTAGGACTAGCAGATCGACTTGTTTAGCCCTTTTCTATTGGTTTAGTGAATCCCACCACTACTGAGCACGACCTGATTGAGGCGCGGATCCGTCTTTTACCTTTTATTACTGTATTTTTCTGGGAAAGGGACTTGAAGGAATGCAATCTATCTGATATTGGGAAGTAGGTAGCGAGGTAGTAGCAGAGGCAAGGTCAGGAAGTTCGGTTGCTTTTGATGAGGTAGCAGATGCGGAAGTGGTAAGATCGAGGGATACATCCAAAGCAAGGAAGCGAACCCACAGACACCGGTTATGAAACCAGGTACCCTTACCAAAGTGAATAAGTAATAAGTGCGTCGATTCGCCCCAGCCACGGCCAGGGAAGGGGGTAGGAAGACTAGCTATAATTATTCTATACGTATTGAGTCAGAAACAGCGAGAAGAGCAGTCCATTTAACTGAGAAGGATGGCGCCCATATCCCTACATATACGAATCATAAAACATACGAAAAAGAGATCAATTATATATCCCATAAAGCAAATATAAATACTTGCCCTTCTCCTCTAGTCTTGGTATGGTAGCTGAAAAAGGAGCGGATAAAAAACGGATAAATAAGTAAAATAATCGAATTTAATGGGCTGCTTTCGAGACTTGGCTCTCGTTCAAACAGGTAGGAATGCTCCCGCCAATAAATGAATAAATGAATAAATAGGCGGGCTAACTGACTCTTCTCTCCCGTCGGGATAACGACCAAATACTTCTAAAAAGAAGGATGTTCCACCAACTCTAAACTAACCGAATGAAGTCTAGATCAGTGGATTATTAAAGAGTTGGTTGCTCTTTTCACGATCGATTGAGAAATTTCTTATAAAAGGTCGGATCAATGGTCAACGAATGGCACACAGTGTCTCGACAGGGCCGCAACGGAACAACGGAAGTTCACTGGGTAACTCTAATCTAAGGGGTACGGGGACGTAGGTTCGAATCCTATTTGCGGCTAATACCACCAATGGTGTGCTCAAAAGGTTCTTGTTCGTAGTCCAATGGCAGGTAAATTCTCCTTTTTCACTCCCGAGTTGTTTAGATTCAAGCAAAGCCCAAAAAGGAACCAACGAGTAACAATCAAGTGCTTGTACTGGAAAGAAACAGATCCGAGGTAACAACCACTCAACCCGTCGATTGAACCCATCTTCCAGTGTCCAATGTGGAAAAGAGGGAAACATCAGTCTAAGATTCTGCGGATAGCTTATATATGATAGCTGCCAGCGGAAGTGCTATTACCGGATCCTTTCTAAGGGACTGCTTGTCAAGAGCGCGGACTTGACACTGCGATCTTTTCGACCAAGTATAAAGCGAACTTTAAGGGATGCAGGAGCGATCTACCGACCCCCCGATTCCCATGGAGCTACTGATATGCATTCTGATCGATCATTTTGTATGCGCCGAAGTCTTTACCCGAGAGCTTGGAAGTCTTTATCTAGCAACTCGCTTCATCAAGTATGTATCTATTGTTCTTAGGTCTATGAGTTAGCCACTAGACTCAACTCTCATTTTCCCATTGACCTTTGACTTGGTAATTAACAAGTGGTTTTTATGCTCTACTTTGGAAAGCTTGCGCTGGAACGAGATGCACTAATCTGACACGCTCTGGACTCCCCTGGAGATACCGACTACTGTAACGAACGGAATGGCTTTCGTACTTTACTTTAGGAACCATTGTGCCACTGTTATAAGCAGTATTCCCAAGAAAAGATAGAATATATTGTATTAAGGTAGTTTTCCGCCCACCCTTGGCAGGGGCGCATTCCATTAGGTGCTGCGAGTTCAATATCCTCGCGTGGATGTTTCCTGCTGCTCTTTTGAGCGAGATTGTCCTTGGCTTTGCTTGCTCTCGGCCTATGAGATAGACTAAGGCCACTCCTTCACTTTCCTACTGACTCTTGTTATGGAGATGACCTATGTAATCTCAAATCAATGAACCTTTTCTGAGAAACAAGCCTTAGCGTAGCGGGACCGATCCCGGATGCCCGCAGCGACTCCTAAATAGAAGGTAAAGCCGGAAAGGACAATCACCAGACCCTTACTTATTAACTTATTTATTTTCTTGTGTAGCGAGCGTACCGGACTAATTTACTCTTTCAGCGGTAAGAACTTTTTGAGGCATCGCGTTAATGGAAATACCAATCCTAAGATGTGTCTTGTGGTAGAATTTCTTTCTTTTAGGAAAGCTTTCTTGAGTGAGGTTGTCCTTGACCTCTTTACTAAAATGCCTAGAAAGTCATGGTTGAGTCGACGAAACGAAGTGGCTCGACCATCGGGAGAGGGAAGCCCTCGAAAAGCGAATGAAAAGAGAAATGCCCAGATTCAAGAATGTAGAATAAAGAAGGGAGTCAAGTCAAGTCTTACCTGAGACAATAGTATATAAAGTAGCTCAACCAATGGCAATTCCTCACGTATTCGAAGATCGGTAAATGCCTTAATCAACTAATTTAGGTTTTCTAGTGCGTGTAATTTCCATCCATTCATTACCAACGTAGTCTGGCTATAGCCCAGTTGTCCTGATCAGAAGAGGGGGGAGTCTCTTTTCCGTCTCGGAGATATCTTTGCACGTCTAGACCTCTTAACCGGTCTTAAAAGTGGAATAGGCAGCCATCATATGACTTTTGCTATTGTCCCGCTTTGATTGATCTTAGCTTCTTTCCCCAGCAGCAGCGGTAACTTGCCCAGAGGGCTGGAGCAAGAGAAGAAAGAATGAACTCCTCTTTTGACTCCGCCTTAAGCCCCTTATTCTCTGGTCCCCCGCGCGCATGCGGTCTTCTACGACGGCAGGGTTCGCCGGGCGCAGGGTTTCCAAAAAGGTTCTTAAGAGTCTCCGGCTTTCGCGCAGGGCGTTCTCTACGCGCTGTATCTCCTCTTCAACTCGAGTGAGCCATTCTGCAATAGCCATAGTTCATCAACCGCGCTAATCAAAAAATGCTTTGATTTTCTTGTGGAGCACGAAGGCTTATCGAGCCTCTATTTCTAGAGTGTAGAGTAATCCTACCATGCGGCACGAATTTGATGGCAGGCACAATCCTTACTAGTTTTTCGCAGTTGAGTACTATCATGCCTGTGTGATGAACAAACTAACTACCTTGCAAAGCAACACGCCCCCCAATCACGCTGCCTGTGTGAACAAACAAACTTTGCACAACCAGCTTTAGCAGTTCCGCCTAATCGATCGCTGTGAAGTAAGTAGTTCTGCTGGCAGACCGTTTCGTGTTTGTTGTATAACGGGAGGAAGAGGCGCTTGCGAACCCCTTACTACCACGAAGTGGTGTTCTTCGTTGTAGTATGTAAGAAATGTGACCAAAAATGCTTCTTGTTTTTGACAAAGGAGTTCCAACGTTTCCAAAACGCTTCCCCGCGGGCGGGCCCAAGCTTAGTCCACTACTCAACTCAGGTTAGCAGGTGCTCGTGCATAATGAAGCCGACCCCCACTACTGAAGCAGAACCACCCCAGAACGGGATTTACATTAGCTTTTCACCGCGGGGGAACTGATAAACGCTTATGGGAACAAAGATTAAAGATTAGGTATTGATTAGAGAAAGAAAGAAATAAAAAAACTTAGTTACATAGATTAACATTTAGAAGATAATTTAAGATAATACCTTTACACTCCTTTAGCAGTTACCAACAAAACAAACTAAGATAATAGCTTTACACTGCTTTAGCGGCTTAGAACAAACAAATTGGATTAAAATTAGAAAGATTTTACTTTGCGTCGATCAACAAAAAAGAGACAAAAGGCGGCGAATCTAAGATAAACATTTGTCGGAGAATCCGCTGAAGTAGCTCTTTTGATATAGCCTCTCTATGGGGGAAACAATAAGATGAGTACTTTGGGTACTTCTTTTTAAAGTTATTGCATGTCATTCATATAGACTCTATACCACTAAAGCAACCAAGCGAGAAGCTGACCAAGCCCTTTCCTGGAATTGAATTAACCAGCTTGGTTAAGTACTCATATCTATATTCATACTTTGGGTGTAGGATCTACTGACCGGAGGGGGTTTTGTCTAATTCTCTGATCCCGGCTACTATTGTGAAATACCGAATCCATCGTCAGATGGCACACCTCTATAGAGAAATCTTTCTTTTGCAACTTGAAGCTATCTTTCCTAAAGACTCAGAGCGGGCTTGGAGTCGAAATTAAGGTTCATAAAAAGAATACAGCTTACCCGCGCGGTACTACTGGGGTTCTCCCTTCGTCCACGAGCAACGGTAATTTGCTTGAGAGAGCTAAGCGAAGCGGGCGAACAAAGGGCCTTTTTCTTTTTATTTTTTCAGATGAGAATTCCTATTTCTGTTTCGTCAGGATAGTACAAAGATGTTGATGAGGCATATATTCCAAAAAATAAAGAAAAATCTTAGTGTAACCACCGAGCAATTCAATTTGTCTTAGCTTTCGACAAGTATAAGTAGCGATTTGAGTCCCACGCAACTAGAAAAATTTGGGTATGGGCTTTCTTTCAGAACCTCTACCTCCCTGCACCTGCCTTTACCTTGGTGAGCACCTGTTCTTGCATATAAGCGCTTGCTAGCAGTCCTCTGTGCTATAGTTTCATTCAAGTCGATATTGAACCTTAATGAGATCCGTAGGCGAAAGCAAGTCTCCTAAACGAAGCTTTGGGAACTCTAGGATTCCTTGCTTCAGTCCGGCTATCGATTGAAGCGGTATAAAAGAGCCTTCAGGCTTTCATCTCTCTCTTCCGTACCTAAAGTCTGGAAATCGCTCAAAAATATATTGCTGGTCTAGTTGTCAACTGCTTTCATCATTCCAACAAAGAGCCAAGTCAAATCTATAGTAGACCTGATGATTGAACTTTACTCTAAGGTTGTGGAATGCATGTCCCAAACAAAAAAAAAGAAAAGTGGACCCCTTTCGAATTCCGGTTGTGCCCTTTTCTTTTGCCGTTTTGATTAGCTAGCTGCTCCGCTGCGCGCAGAAGTATAAACTAGATCTTATCTCTCGCGTCGAGAAACAAACCCCAGCCCCCTACCCTTGCAGCCGAGCTACTTTCGCTCCTACCTTCGATTCATTTGGCCTGTTTTACTAGTTATAAAAAGGATATGCCCTCAAAGTCCTCTACTCGAGGGAAGGCGGATGGATCCTTGATTTGTATCTACTGATGCCACGAAATTTTATTATTGGCCTTGCGATAGATGGTTCTCTCTCGACTTCCCAAAATACAAGTCTATAACCTTGAGGCAAAGACTCAAATGAATAGAGTAGGTGCTCGCGTTTCTAACCATTCTTATGATGGGCCTTCTCTTGCTCTGCCATCTCGAATCTTAGATGAATAGCCAACTCAATAATCAATAAAAAATATAGTAAAATTCACCAGTTTCGCTCTGGTAGATTAATGTATTTTTTCGATAAGAATGGATTGAAAGAGAATGCGATGAAGCTATTCTTCCACTTTCCTACTAATGAACCCACTAACGAGTCAAAGTAAAGGCTTGAAAGGGTAAAAGGAAAAAGGTATACTAAAAAAACTACGGAAAGAAGAGCCTTAAGAAAAGACGAATAACGTACAACTTGATTAAACATCGTAAGAGAAGTAGATTTTTGCTTCGATCCCCCGTTGGTACGAAGAGCTATTTCATATTATTAGACGGGGTATCCCCCTCCTCAAGTTATAGTGTAACGTTCTTCAGTTAATCAACTCATCCGATGCATGCCCCTTCCGTATTCAAATCCCAAGCCATCCTTCCTTTTAGTTTTACAAACATACTCCCATCTTACTAAGTGAGGTTTGCTGGCACGATCAGAGTTACCCCAAAGAAACCTCTTATTTATCTTGTCCAATTCATCACAAGTACTCATTGGTAATCTAACAGTCTGCATAGTGTAAAGAGGGAAACAGTAACAGCCTGGTATCCTGTGCTCCAATGGTACTGATGGTCCCCGGTTAATCAGGTGGGCTGCAGTACTTATTGCCTCTGCCCAGAACTGCTTCGGTAGACCTGCCTGTATACGCATACTTCTGGCTCTCTCAGTCAATGTTCGGTTCATCCGTTCTGCTACCCCGTTCTGCTGTGGGGTCCCCTGCACGGTCCTCTCTAATCTGATTCCGTTCACATAACAGAACTTCTTGAACTCATTGTCTTCATACTCGCCACCATTGTCGGATCTCAGTTTCTTGATTCTGAAACCGGTCTCATTCTCCACCATGGCCTTCCACTTCTTGAACACTTCGTACACCCCGGATTTCTGTATCCGAATCTCCTCGGTGAGAATCATACTCACCACATCGTCAAACTTGAATTCTTACTTTCCTGCAGAGCCACTGATTGATACATACTGGAAAGGGCTGCCATGAGAGATGCAGTCGTCTTCTCATTTTTTATGGTGAAAGCAACAGACTTCGACAACGATAGCCTTATGGTGCCGAGTGCTTTCCGATCAAGTATCTTCCACTCCGAATCCTTTTCAATTAGAAGGTGAGGTAAGTCAATGCTAGTGAATATAATCCTAATTTGACACGTGGAAGGTGTAAGATAGGCTCCTTACTGGACTGGATTGATTTATAGATTCTGTGATGTACGGCAATGAAAGAGCCTTTAAACTCCCGATTTACCCTATCTTTGGGGGGGAGGGAACTCTTGGGGCTTGCAAACGTGCCTTTTCTTTAATTTGCCGTACAATGTGTTTGGGGGTCTAGTGCGACCAGTACTCCTGCTTGGTCCGATTGTTCATCTTGCTGGTTCCGTGAAACAGATCGTTACGCCTTTTTCGAAATAGCTACAATCGATCCTGCCGGCCTTCCACGTTCGGATCTACTGATTCAACAGTGTCTCGAAGCCCAGAAAGCTTGGAAGATGCTTTTTTCGTAGAGAAAAAAAAGATCGTAGACAGGCATACTTGGTGCTTCAGGCCTCTGAGATAGAGCAATCGGAATCTTTTTCTCATCAGATGTAAGGCTAGCTAACACGTCTTGGTCGATCCATTTAAGAGCAGTAGTGGACTATCAAGTCGTCCTTTGACACCCCTTAATAGGAAATCAATAGGTACTCCAGTCAGCCTGACTAACCAATCGCTTTTTCTATATTTGAATCGTCTTAGTGTTAGGGCGCTCTGCTCCGTACGGGAAAGACTTCCCGGGTTTAGTATCATATCCGTCTTCGTCTTCCACTAATTGCAATCAGTTCATTCAGTTAGAATCCTCGTTTAGAAGATGTAGTCGGCCTGTACTCTTTTAATGAAATAATGAAATTCAATAAGAAATAAGGCCTCGCCTTCTTTCAGGAATGGGCCATACCAGGCAGAGGTAATTCATAAACATACTTCATTGATGCAACAAGGAGTGAACTTCAGGATCGAGATACCTCTTCGAGAGACACGGAGTTCTTTCTCTGGGGCTTGTGCTTTCTTTAGGATGGCACCTTCTTCTAGCTATGGATCCTGCAAGTGAACTTAGGGAACAGCATATTTGTTTGGGAAGAAAGCTTGACCTTGACTTTAGGGGAGCGTTCACTGGTCATCACATCAGTAGAATGAAAGTGGGATTAGGCATCGTTGAGAATTCTTCCTTTCTTAAATGAAATATCTCCATTGTATGTGAACATTTCTGCCCTACTCGAGTTCTTCCTTTTGCTTACTAAGCCCGAAAGGATCTTAGCCTGCGGGGACCGGCCTTATACAAAGCACTACTGGACGCAGGTTCCTCAATCGACTAGCTGACTTGAAAGAATGAAAGAAAGAACTCAGACGTGAGTTGGCTTCTCCAACATTGAAAGTAGGGAAAGGGTCTTAGGTAGGCTACCGTGGACCGACTCAGAACAAGCCGCAGCTCCTCGCGCTCTGAGTTCTACTGGGCGAGAATCGACCGACTATCCGACTTTCAAGGGGAAACTACTCGTATTATAACAGGAAAGCAAGCTTCCCTTTGAGATATTGTACCATAGTACACTGCACACCAACCCCATCTCTATGAAATACAGAAATTCTTGCAGAAAACTCCAACAAGGTAGGCAAACAGAGGCTCAATTCATTGATTCGAATTCTATTCTTCTACATAAATATGTATAATGGGGGGAAAGGCAAAGATCATCGGAATTCGAAGTAAAGAAGCGAAGGCCAGAGCCGGTTTCACAACGTCTGACTTAGCCATCGGTGACCAGAGCAGCCAGGGCTTTCCTTCCCTCTGTTTGAAGGAGCTCCTTCCATTTATCCACATACGAGCGTCGCCCAGAGGATTGAGGACCTAAGGAGACTCTTGCTTGACGACTTCGCTTCGGTGTACTCGCATGTGTACTAGAGCGGCCGAGCATTCTACAGCTTATATACAGAGTTAGTGATCCCACCACCTTTATCTGGATGTGATACAGCGGTCTCCGGATCAAGTGATGCAGTTTAGTCGAGATTGGGTTGGTGTTCAGTGTACCGCTACGTGGGTACAAGATCGAAAAGAATGCTTTGCATTACAAGTGAGATACCCAAGATAAAAGGAACGAGGAGCAGAATCGACGAGGAATCAATAACATAAAATCGTGAATGAAAAAGCGTGACGAGAATTTCATTATATGACTATAAATAAAGCACTGCTCGTGCAGACCAATTTGCTGCTACTAGATGCTATTGAGAAATCGCAGGATGATGCTCTCAAACAAGAGGCTCTTTCTGTACTGAAATCTACTATGGATTCTTCCATGACTTCCTTATTAGAAAAAAAGGGCACCCAGATCCCTCCCCGTTGGGACATTACTCAGATAACGAGTACCTTATTAGACCTCGGGGATAACAAAATTCCTTTAGAGCAAAAGTTTTCTTATGCCGTTGAAGTCTTTAAGGATCTACAGGGAACGCCGACAAGTACCTCGTGGTTCTTAAATCTGGTAGTAGATTTTATTAACCAAATCGGCGGGGGAGGGTAGGGTAATACCTAAAGTCTGATGGAAGTACAGTAAGAGCTTCTTGTTTCTGTTCCAAGTTTCTGTTGGTCAACAACCAACCACAACTCACTAGAATTCTTCACTACTCGTACAGGAAGGTAAGAACAACTTGCTTTTCTGGGCTTTTCTGGAAGGAATCGTTTTTTCGTAAATCGCAATTTTATGACACGCCTGGAAAGCCTTATCATGAGTGATGCCTCGGGAAAGCTCTTTCTTCTGTTTTTAGCAGGGGGCAGTTTTCTTTTCCTTCTTCTTGTACTTTATTTTGGCGTGACGGTCCCCCACAATAAAAGAACCCAAAATCGGGTTCTTTCGCACAACGAAAAATTGGGTGTTCCGATGCGCTATGATGTCGGGTGGACCGGAGCGAGGATCATCCCTGTCCCCTTCCCTAAAGATGATAAGGGCGCCCCCTCTGGTGCGCCGCAATGATGGCCTTTTTGATCTCATTCGTATTCCGATCTCTTGAACAGAAGAAAGTTGAAGAGAGAGTGAGCTCCTATTAGAAAAGCGAAGACGGGACTCGGACTCAACGAAAATAAAATCCAATTTAGGTCAGACTCGAGAAGAATCGTAGTTCAGATTCAAGTAGGTTCAGTAAAAGATGGAATAATTTTGAGAGCTGAATTTCGCTTTCTTAGTTATTTATAACATTTGAATTTCTCTTACATTCTACGTTTCCGAAATGGATCCTATCAAATATTTCACATTTTCTATGATCATGTTATTCTTAGGTAGACCACTCGTTAGGCTTTGGTTCGCTTACTTTTATTTGCTTTTGTGGAATTGGCTTTTGGTAAACGCACCTTTTGCTGACATCGATCTTAGGCATTTTTTTTCGGACTCTTTGGCCGTGAACTCTGGCTCAATCGCCGATTCCAATTCAGTTCATAATATACCGATAAATGGTCCCCCTTTCAATCAAAATGATGCGCAACCGGTAAATAATCCAATACCTCTCGACGTTGTCGATCAATTTCGTATACTCAACCAAGAGACGGAATTGGAACTCTTTGCTCGGATACGACTTCTCGAGAACCGTTTGATTGACGGCTTGCCACCGCAAATGAACTTTGGCGAGTACGAAGCCTTAGTCAGAGGGTTTCTCGATGACACCCTGACCATTGGACACTACCGTAATGTCCTGAGCAATGAGCTCTTCGATCTTCGCCTGTTAGAGTTTAAGGCGAATCTCTTAGAGCAACTCGTTAATTTGTTAATGAGCGAAACAACTGAGCGGCTCACTCAAATATTGGCAGACTCGCCCTTTCGAGAGGGGTCCATAAGGACCGAAGCTCTTTCATTTATCAACGACTTTATGAGTCGTTTAAATCTGAATGACCCACGCTCCCCTTTTGATAAAGGAGTGGTGGAAACTATGCTGCGGTACTGGATCCAAGATGCCCAGCAAAACGGGAATCTCTCCGCCGTGTATAGAGAATTCCTCCAGTATTTCCTTGGAAACTAAACGCTTACGTTGGGCCTTCCCATTTCAATAAAAAAGCCCCGCTCCCTAAGGGCCCCTCTCTGACAAGGAAAGAAACGAAATAATCTCAATTTTACGACACGATGGCTGTTCTCCACTAACCACAAGGATATAGGGACTCTATATTTCATCTTCGGTGCTATTGCTGGAGTGATGGGCACATGCTTCTCAGTACTGATTCGTATGGAATTAGCACGACCCGGCGATCAAATTCTTGGTGGTAATCATCAACTTTATAATGTTTTAATAACGGCTCACGCTTTTTTAATGATCTTTTTTATGGTTATGCCGGCGATGATAGGCGGATCTGGTAATTGGTCTGTTCCGATTCTGATAGGTGCACCTGACATGGCATTTCCACGATTAAATAATATTTCATTCTGGTTGTTGCCACCAAGTCTCTTGCTCCTATTAAGCTCAGCCTTAGTAGAAGTGGGTAGCGGCACTGGGTGGACGGTCTATCCGCCCTTAAGTGGTATTACCAGCCATTCTGGAGGAGCTGTTGATTTAGCAATTTCTAGTCTTCATCTATCTGGTATTTCATCCATTTTAGGTTCTATCAATTTTATAACAACTATCTCCAACATGCGTGGACCTGGAATGACTATGCATAGATCACCCCTATTTGTGTGGTCCGTTCTAGTGACAGCATTCCTACTTTTATTATCACTTCCGGTACTGGCGGGGGCAATTACCATGTTATTAACCGATCGAAACTTTAATACAACCTTTTCTGATCCCGCTGGAGGGGGAGACCCCATATTATACCAGCATCTCTTTCGGTTCTTTGGTCATCCAGAAGTGTATATTCCCATTCTGCCTGGATCCGGTATCATAAGTCATATCGTTTCGACTTTTTCGGGAAAACCGGTCTTCGGGTATCTAGGCATGGTTTATGCCATGATCAGTACAGGTGTTCTTGGATTTCTTGTTTGGGCTCATCATATGTTTACTGTGGGCTTAGACGTTGATACCCGTGCCTACTTTACCGCAGCTACCATGATCATAGCCGTCCCCACTGGAATAAAAATCTTTAGTTGGATCGCTACCATGTGGGGGGGCTCGATACAATACAAAACACCCATGTTATTTGCTGTAGGGTTCATCTTTTTGTTCACCATAGGAGGACTCACTGGAATAGTCCTGGCAAATTCTGGGCTAGACATTGCTCTACATGATACTTATTATGTGGTTGCACATTTCCATTATGTACTTTCTATGGGAGCCGTTTTTGCTTTATTTGCAGGATTTCACTATTGGGTGGGTAAAATCTTTGGTCGGACATACCCTGAAACTTTAGGGCAAATACATTTTTTGATCACTTTTTTCGGGGTTAATCTGACCTTCTTTCCAATGCATTTCTTAGGCCTTTCGGGTATGCCACGTCGCATTCCAGATTATCCGGATGCTTACGCTGGGTGGAATGCCATTAGCAGTTTTGGCTCTTACATATCCGTAGTTGGGATTCGTCGTTTCTTCGTGGTCGTAACAATCACTTCAAGCAGTGGAAATAACAAAAGATGCGCTCCAAGTCCTTGGGCTGTTGAACAGAATTCAACCACACTGGAATGGATGGTACAAAGTCCTCCAGCTTTTCATACTTTTGGAGAACTTCCAGCTATCAAGGAAACCGCGATCAGGAAAACATGAAATAGGGCGCTAAGAAAAAAAAGTCTCTACCAACATGAAGCTCGTTGCCAGGATAGATCGAATGTAATAACGTATTGTTACAAGTTTCTCTTTTATTTCAGTCTTTAGAATCAGCCGATAATGGAGACAGAGAGATAGAAAGTGTGCAGTGAGGTGACCGAAGGGAGGACTCTTTTCACGAATCCAACTGACATATCGGATCTTGCCATTGCCAGGAGCATTGATGCCGAGAATGCCCTCTTTGCTGCAAGTGAATCAGAAGGGGTTCTTTTCGCCTAATCGGTTATTGTGCTAGAATCGATTGTGGAAGCTCAATGAAAATTCTCGTAGTGTAGTTACAGTCAACACAGTAGCTGTAAGGTGAACTTTGTCCTTTTTCTATATAATAGGCTGAAACTGCGCTGAATGATAAAGCCTTATTTCCATGACTTTCCGGACCAACCAACCGGCGACTTCCGTCTTCCTGAATTGGGAGAGCAAGAACAAGTCTCTCTTCATTTTTTTTGGGGGAGCAAAGCAGTAAAAGAATGAAGGAAAGGATATGATTAATTTTTTTCTCAATGTATGGCAATCTATTATGAATTTTTTTTTTTTTTATGGAAAAAACGAAAGATCACCTTATGTCGATGAACAAGTAATTAATGTTCCAAAAGAGGAAATGATGAAACGGATTTCAGAGATTGTTAAAAAGGCTAGCGAGGATGACTAAACAGTCATTTAATTTAGTAAGGAGGGTGGGTGGGATCACGATCGACTAAAAGGAAAGTCGCCCAGAGATATTGGTTCAAATCCAATTCGTGAGATAGCAGTGATCTTTAGCTGGTCATGGCCCATAATAAACGCAACAAGGCAAGGGAAGGATAAAAAAAAAAGAAACTCGCACAGATGATGGGAATGCAAGCAAAGGCAATTGACCCATACGTGAAAGAAAGAAAAGCCTGGAAAGATGAGTGACTCAGTAAATACAAGAACAGGAAAGGAAAGCCTTAACGCCCTTGCTGGGCTACTCGGATACCATTTGAACTGTGGCTGGGCCGTATGAGGCCTCTCAACCCGTATCTACGTGCGCATCTCACAAGGATGCTGCGTGAGGCTTATAAGCCTAAGGACTTGGTCGTGGCTCCAGACTCGGTCTATATGTCCCCCTTGCCCTATTCATGTTTTCAGCTTTACCGGTATTACTTAAGCTTTGGCCCTTCGTGTAGCCTCTTTACACTTAGAAGCCCCTACATTCAAAGCCCTCTTCTTGCCTGAATGTTCACCCGCTTGTCCGGTTCCCCTGCCTTCACCAGCTGGACTTATGACCCGCCTGCTATAAAAAGCTTCCCGTACAGCGCCTCTTTTCTGACCTCCTAGCGAGTGACAAAAGCGTCTCCCGGCGGTTGCAAAGATCCTGTGCCGGTCAAGGTTCCCAGGATCGTCGCCTCGCGTTTCAGTTTGGTGCAGTCAAGCTGGGTTCTCACAGGGCTGTCGGACAGTTAGGACGGGCAGACCTCTAATCGTTGGATCCGGTAAACAAGGTAGTCCCAGGTACGCTTGGGACTGGATTGAATCCTTTTATCCTATTCTTACAAGAAAGAAGGAAACCTAATGAATGCGGGGTTTCGGTTATTACACTTCTGTAGATAGGCAACCGAAAAGCCGCTCCATACTGCCGGTCCGAAGAAAGCGGGGAATGCAAAAACTCTCCCCTAATGACTAAAGAGAATCTTTCTGTCTGGAAACCCGCACATAGGGAAGAATGTACGAGAACAATGACTTATTCAATGCCTGAAGTTGGAGAAGCTTTTAAAGACGCAGTAGACGCAACAAGATAAAGAGCTCTAGTCACAGCTAAAAGTCGAAGTGTAGGATGTTGAAGGAAGGAGTGGTAACTAAGAAAGCTGTGCCAAAGTCCCCTAGAGAAGGAGCAAAAAGAGAAAGATGGCTCGCAGCGGGCTTGGCGAGAGAGACTTTGCAATAAAAAATAAAAGCAGTCTTATTATTGTATCGGCCTTGTAAGGAGGATTAGGGAGATCATAGCTAAATAAGTCGTAGGTGAAGAGAGATAGAAGGATCGGTGACGGACAAGACCCCTACGCTCGCTAATGAGTAGCCCATCCTCATCATTATAACCTTCCCTTTCCCATGGCATACATTATGGATATGGAGCTTTGGGTGGTGCATTAATAACTTCATGATCGAAGGAATAAGCTTTTCCACTTCATAAAACTCAAAGAAGGGCTTTCGGAAAAGAAGGTGTAGGCGGAATAAGCTGTGAGACTGGAGCTAGTGGCATAGATTGACTATTCATCTTTCTCGCACAGCCGGGAGTGAGTGCACCGCAAGACCAGACAAGTGACTCCCTCGCCTCGCAGCGGTGGCATCTGTCTTTTAAGTTAAGTCATTTCCTAAGACGGCTCCTCTTATTCTACGATAATCCAAGCAGCAGCTCCACGAGTCCGCTCGGAACCCGTCGATTCCTGAGCCTCTCCCCTCTCGGTTGGCGTTTGCCAGCCACTAGAGCAAGTAAGAGAACCTACAGTGAATGCACTTAAAGAACCGCAGATTTTGACCGGATTGTACACCTTTGTCTCTGGCTATGTATATGAATGTGCATAAAGAAGGGACGGGGCATCTCTCTCCCTTTTTTTTTTTTTTTGGGGGGGGGGGGAGAGGGAATAAGATGCAGCGGCACCTCACGAACTTCTTACTGGGGCAGCACCATCCTGTAGGCGCGAGTGTTTAGATGCACGTGTTTTGCCTGCGCAGTTAAGAGAGAAATTGTCCCCAAGGTAGTTTACTTGCTTACTTGTTAGAGTAAGTCAACCCCTTGTGTCTTTCTTGGATATGTTCAGTCCGGGTATAGATGCTATGCCGTGAAATCCAAGAGACTCGATGTATCCTTAGCGCTTCACACTAAGCAAGTAAACTGCCTTCAAGAATATTGAGTCGAAGAATAAGTTTATATTCAGCCTCCTCCAACTCCAGGCTTCTCTTCTCCTAGGCTTGGTATGGTATGCAAGCTCAAGAAAGCGATTTACGTTACGGCCCCCGACAAGCTAAAGCAGGCACCAAGAGCTAAGAACCAGCCCCTTACTCTTTAAAGTAAGCAAGTAAACTACCTTTTGGAAGAAAATATGATGCGAGGACCCGATCCACCAACTATCTGAAATGTTGGCAAACAGGGCCATGGTAGTGACCAACACTACCTTTTCCTGATCATCATGGCTTTTCCCCTTTCCCTTCTTTTATGGGAACTCAAAACTCAAGTGACCTTTCTTCTTGCAGGACCACTCTATGTTTTTCAGGTCCTTCTGCACTCACTTTGTGCTTTTTCTTCTTTTTAAACATATTCTTTTGCGCAGCATTAGTCTTTTCAGACTGCTGTTCAAATCTCTTTTCAGCTTCTGCCTAAAGAAAATGGTCAGATCAATCATAGTTAAAGGAGGAGTTTCGCGGGAGAGAGTGGTTGTCAAAGACTCAAACGACTTCAGCGGACTTCCCGGTCACTGATCACGATCAGTCATTTTTACTCTCACTGCTACAAATTTTTTTTTAATCTTCTCCATCTTGTCTAAGTGCTGAGACACGCTCGTCCCCTCTTGCATCTTGCTTGGAAAAAACCGTTGCCGAAGAAACTTCATGTTTACCATTGTCACTGACTCATACATTCTCTGTGGAGTCTCCCAGATTTCTCATGCAGACTCAATGTCTCCCACTGAAACTAGTACCTTATCCTTGACCACCATTAGCACAGCTTCGAAGAATAACTTTTTTTTACTGTCTACAACTATGGATGCTGTTCATATGCTTTCTTTTGTTGTTTGGCTATAACAACATCAACTTGATTGAAGAAGCCATTAGCGCCAGATCCGCGGGCTTCTCTTTTCTCAAGAATGAAAAAAAAAGATCCTGTTCTTTGAGAAGCAACTGCATTCTCATCTTCCAAACATCTACGTTTAGAGGTTCCATTTTGCGATGCTTGACAATCGTATGCGTTAATGGAGTAATCATATCAGCAACCATAGATCCAGAAGATTGTATCGCTACCATATCCGCACAAGCTGGGCTCTCATACCAGATGATAACAATCTTTAGCTGAAAGAAAGACTAAATTTCTAGGAATGTGCAGAGCTGAGACCTGCTATTGTTGAGTGGCAGCAAATGAGAAAGACATATAGTTTGCTTCGAAAAACTTTTATATAAAATATATAAAATATAAATAAGTATAAGTAAAGTTTAAAATATGAAAATAGAAAACTCTTTAAGATCACTCCACTCTCTCTAGACAACGGATTTCTTCGACGTGTGCGTATCCTACTCTCATCTCAAAACCCAGCCTCAGAAAAACTGCAGGCTTTCTCTTCATTTGTTTGTGCCCTTTGATTGAGTCCTTTTAAAAGACCCAACAGATCCCCCCAAGGAGCATGTCTAACTACCTGCATCCACAAGACACTGAATTAGCCTAGAGATGGGTGCATCTTTTTGCTATCTCTCACGACCTTTCGGTCCCCTCACTGGAAAATTGGAAGGTCACAAACCGCCCTCTACAGTTGCAAATGTGAAACGGTGGACCCGTGACTATGAAAAATGACTGCTCAATCGAGATTTGAGTCGCCTTGGAGTAAAGCCACATACTCAACAACGTCTCTGTCTGAACTGTGGAATCCCTAAATCGAAACATACTAGAATAACTTCAAACACTGGATCCGCAGATCTACGTGTATTCAAAAATTCTGGTCTTCTTCAATTTCAATCAGGTTCTCAAACCAATCAGGGAACTTCCTTCCAAAGACCAAACCATTAAATCCCACACTATAAAATTTCTGGCGGAACCTTCCGCAGAAAAACCACGCTGAATTTTTTCGATATTTTGAAACTTTTTGTTTCAAAGCGGCGAAACCTCGAGATACTTTTCACTTGTGCGAGTCTGAGACCTTACTTCTGCGACTACTCGACTTTTGTGAGTTCTTATCCCGACAAAATCTCCTTAACTTAAAGTCTCCTCTATCTCAGAGTCTATTCTAAAAAAGAAAATTTGCTTTTTATATTATATTTAGATTTTTTGTTTTTATTAGAAGAGAGAAGGGGTACGCTCTCTAGAAGATTTGCTCGGGGCTGTTCACTTTCACTTGGTCGCCTGGTATCTTGAAACCTCTTTGCTTTCGGGGGCAGGAGTGGAAACGTCTGAGAGAGCGCTTCGCGAAAGAATCGTGTGGCGCGGTGAAAGGTTTCCCGTTGGGGTTTCTGGCCCCCCTGGTCTTCACCTAATTGTGGAAGAGGGGAGTTCGACCAGAAAGCGCTTTCCGAGATTTTTGAAAGCCTTTGTAAGGACCGGCACGAATCGCCTTCCTACTCCAGCGTTATGGAATCAAAAGCCGATGCTTTTTCTCAGTTATTGGAACAACACCGAAACGACCAATTGGCTAAGCGTCGGCGTAACCAGGAGCATGCTGAGGTTCATCGATTACAAGAGCGGATTCGTGAACTTCAGAAGGGGCGCGAGTCTCTTTTGAGACAAATCGAGCGGCTCCCGCGCTAAGCAGCAAATCTCCGCGAAGGAATAGCAAAACCTAGTTCACTGATTTGGTAGGGGAGTCATAACATTTTTTTTTCTTACATTCTACGTTTCCGAAACGGATCCTATCAAATATTTCTATTTTTCCTTTGAATTACTCATATATCCTATGAATTTAATTTCGCACCGGAAACTATTCTAGGAGAAGTTCGAATCCGTTCCGTTCGGATATTGATCGGTCTTGGTTTGACATGGTTTACGCGTTACTGGTTTCCGGAAGAGTTAATATCTCCATTAGCTAAACCCTTTCTTACCCTGCCCTTGGACTCGTATTTTGTTTGTACACAATCAACGGAGGCCTCCCCGACATATGTTGCAACGTCTTCAATAGCATGCTCTTATTTCGTCTTTCCCTTAATAAGTCATCAAATTTGGTGCTTTTTGATCCCCAGTTGCTATGGAGAACAAAGGACGAAATACAATCGATTCCTCTATTTAAGTGGTTCTCGCTTCTCCTTGTTCCTGTTCCTAACTCCTCCCCGGGTAGTTCCCAATGTTTGGCACTTTCCATACTTCGTGGGTGCAACATCAACAAATTCGCTCATGATCAAGTTACAACCTAAGATCTATGACCATATTATGTTAACTGTTCGTATTTCGTTCATTCCATCGGTATGCTCCCAGGTACCTGTAATTGTGATCCGTTTGCCAGAACTAAGGGGTCTTTCTGTGGAAACCTTCACGAACAATCGTCGTTTTTTGATGGTTTTTCCGCTTCTCACAGCTGCTCTTTCTACACCCCCGGATATCTGGTGCCAAACCGTCGCCCGTTTCCTTATTTCTTCGATAATAGAGTTGGCTATCTTTGTGGCGTCTATTGTACAAGTTCGTGAAGAAGGCTGGACGAGTGGAATGAGGGAAAGCGGCTCGATCGACAAAAAAGAAAAGTAGCCCAACCCTAGAACCTGGCAAAATAACTATCAATGAATTCCCGAGCAATTCTCAACCAACATATGCGATTCATTCCCGTAAAGATTCTAACACACAGAAGACTCGTTACCTTTGGAGCGGGATGAGTTATACATCCGGCGAGCGCCGGTGAAGAACGCAAGCTAAGCTGGAGCTCGGGTTTATATTCCATCAAGAGAAAGGGGGCAGACTGGTAAGAAGGCCGACCACATAGGGGGAGCGAACCGAAAAGCTCAGCTTTGAAGAGAGAAAAATTTTACTTTTTCTCCACTTATCATCTTGGGACTTGTTCCCTCTTCAACTCAGCGCTTTATAGGTAGGCATTTTTATTGAGAATTAAGGTAACCACCTTTTAAAAAAGTAGCCGAGCTCTCACAAATAGAATTGGAGTACCACGGAGAAAAGCTAGCTGCATAAACAAGACAGGGATCGCCCGCTCGGCAATGCTACCTTGGGGAGGAGACAACAAAACACTTTTTTATAACAATTTAAACTCATATTCAAAAGCTTTTTCGATATATGAACAAGATTACTATAAAAGAGTTGGTGAACATTGTTCTGACTCATAGCTCTAAGATGACTAGCATGAATAAGCCAGCTTCAACACCACCTATACTCTGAATCATAGACAGACTCGCACCGACCTCAACATAAAAGGATGACCCGGTCTGTCTATTTGTACGCATTGGCTTAACTCACTCCTAAGCCCCCTAGACACTGCAAAGAACACATAATGAAAACGGCCCGGTAAAGGCGGAACGAGAAAGGAGTTTTTTTGATAAAAAAGAGTTTGGGAATGCCCTGCTTAGTTAACAAACATCGAGTTTGGAGTCGGGGCAGCGTGGATACGAGACTATTGAAGTGAAGTTTGGAAAAATTTTGGTTTTCTATCTTCAGATTACAAAATTGGAGACTCACCAAGGCCTTTCAGCGATTCGACGCGCCCCCCTAAGCTAGACGCTTCACCTACCCGACCTCATAGAGAATAGAACGAGTCGCCCGAGCCCTAGCCCAGTCTTACTAAGAGTTTGAATTGCTCCGTAGGATAGTAGGGCGAATGAATCGCATTAGTGCGATTTGGCTAGCGGAATCACCCTTATATATTCTATATTTTTCAACCAGGTCAACTGACGCCAGCATCGCCACTACGGAAACTCGATTTCCTTAGTCCTTTTTCTGTGAAACAAAGCCAAGCCTTTTCCGCCTTCCATCCCGCGTTTCCCTGCTTGAGACTGCTTTTTATTAGCCCAGTCATGAACCACCCCGGTTGGAGCCATGGTCTACCCGGCAGTGCTTCATATCCTCCTTGCTCTTTGTCTAATCTTAGACTAAAGGTACCAAACCGGGCATCCTTTTTTGTTGTTTTTCTTTTGGCTAAGAAGCCCGTAGGTTGTACGCCAGCCATATGTAGCTTGAACTGTGATGGCCACAATGCTTAGCTATTGCCGATACCCAAGACGCCTTTGGTTGAATGTTCACACCCGATCCACCGTCTGCACTTCCTACATTCAGTCCCGGAAATTGAAACAGGAAAACTTGAATTGTAACCTCCCGGTCTGCTGTAGTCAGCTTCACGGTGTGCCTGACTGGCGAGTCCGCCGTCTCCACGGCTTCCCTTTTAGCGGGCTGCTCCTCAAGCCTTCGAGTGCCGATCTTCGCGAGACGGCCCAAGCGAAGATCTTCGATCCGAATCTTCGCATCTACTCTCTCTTAGAGGATGAACTACGCCTTCGCTATCGCAAGAATATAGCGATCGAAGAGAGCTATCGCTCAGCTGCTTCGCGTATTACTCACGAAAGCCGTATTGCCCGAAGGGGGCATTCCGCAAGAGCGTAGGTGAGCGGTAAGCGTAGGAGGCGTGCCCGAAGGGCAGCGGAAGCTGTGCGGTTCCAGGTGCCGTCGCTAGATTGAGATCTGCAGGGTGGCGAGGACTTCGACTGCCTTGTATCGGGTGCAGAGAAGGGGGTGGTAGGCTTAGTAGGGCTCGAACCTACAATATAACCGTTATGAGCGGTACGTTTCAACCAATTAAACTATAAGCCCCTGCGGATCTCTACATGCAATTCGCCCACTTCGGGAAGAGCGGACGGAAGGAAAGAGGAGGCCTTTGCTCTATCTGCTTCTTCCTCTTCCCGGGAATGAACAATTGGATAAAAAAAACGGATTTTCTTAGTTTATAGATATAATTTATAAATTATATATCTATTATATAATTATATATCTATTATTTTATATAATAATAATAATTTTTTAAGCAAGCGGCCCCTTCGCGACTCAAACGGGCGGGGGCGCTTTGTTTGCTTGCAATGCCTGCAGTTCGCCTTTAGTTAGAAATATAAGTAGAGGGCACCCTTTGCCCCACACTTCAGAAAAGGTAAAAAAGTATGGATTAAGTAAGAAAAAGTACATAACATAAGGAGTGAGAAAGAAAAACTTGGTTACGGGAACCGAAGGTTAGGCCGACTACTTACTTTAGTATAGCTACACCTAAAAAAGTTTATTCCTACCCCCTTTTCTTCCCCTTTCTGTCAATGTTGCCAATTCTCAGAATACTTATAATGTACCCTCGCGCATACAATTGCCCAACAACTTTCTTCCTCCGACTTCTTTAGCCACTTCCGCATCTGTCGTCTTCGGGATCGGGAGAGCTTGCTTGCGGCCCGGCTCCATAATAGTGGAAAGCGGGCGCGCCCCCATAACCACACGGGAGGGTAACGAGATTCAACTGGATGGTCACGCTTTTCGAGAACGATTTTTCCCTCATAAAGCAGGTTCCGTGAGTCAAAAGACCCTAAACAAGGCAAGCCGAAAAGATTTTTTTCTCTTCCGCACATCGATGTTCTGGTGGACAACACCGCTGGACATGGGATGCTGTCCTTTATGGATGCTTTCTCTTGATATAACCAGATCAAGATGGCCGAGGAAGACAGAGTGTTTATCACCATATCGGATAGGGGGGCACGTTCTGTTACAAGGTGATGCCGTTTGGTCTAAAGAATGCCGGGGCGACGTACCAGCGAGCCATGACTGCGCTGTTTCATGATATGATTCACAAGGAAATGGAGGTCTATCTATGTCGATGACACGATCGCCAAGTCTTGGGCTTAAGAAGACCGTGAATTTGAAGAAAGTGTTTGACAGATT
>JAEHOF010000041.1:0-2500 GCA_018257905.1 Gillenia trifoliata | reverse complement strand
TCTACTCGGCAATTCATTCGGTGACTTCACGGTCGCCAAAGAAGCCCCAAGAAGCATCAAACATTTCCGATGAGATCCATGGAGCAATTCTTAGATAGCAAGCACTAGCTCCCGGTGCGACTTCATAAAAAGCAATCAGAGATAAGATCGAAGAGAATGAAACGCACGTAGTGGTCATTATAGCGGTTCCTTCTGATCCTAGAAAACGTCCGAAAAAACCTGCTACGGAACTACCGAGAAGGGGCAAAAATACGATAAGTAGATACATAATTTCGAGTGTGATCAGACAACCAGAAATCAGACAATGACAGAGTGGCCTGTGATAGATTGATTGACGCCCGAAGCGAAGAACGTTCGACCGTGAGTCACAGGGTGAATTGTAAGCCCCAACCTTAACGAGCATTTTCGGGGACTAGCCCGCTTTCCATTTCCCATTACTCATGAGGGAAATTGTCCTCATGTGGAATCGTTTTTTTTAGATTGTAACCCTCGAAACCGATCGGAATACGGATGAGATCAAAAAGGCCATCATTGGGGCAAACGATGCAATAGCTTCGGTTAGAGCAAAGCCCAAAATGGCATAACCAAATGATTGTTTAGCCAATGATGGATTTCGGGCCACGGAATGGATCAAAGAACTGAACACGTTTCCAATACCGATAGCAGCTCCCGCTGAAGCAATTGTAGCAGCTCCGGCACCTATTGATTTTGCACCTTCTAACATCTCGAGTTGAGAATTCTCGTCACGCTTTTTCATTCACGATTTTATGTCCTCGTCGATTCTTCCCCTCGTTCCTTTTATCTTGGGCATCTCACTTGGAAATTTAATTCTTTTCGATCTTGTACTAAGGTACACTGAACACCAACTAAATCTCGATGATAAAAGAAAACTACAAGCAACTACATCAATCAACTACAGCTTGAGAGCGGATACAATGCACCACTGATTATTTAATATAGAGTTCTTTCTCAAACCTATCTTTACTTGATACTTGATGGTACGCTCGCTCTGTAGGACTCGAATTCAATCACTGAAACCGATTAAACGCATGTTAAGAGCATACTCGCGGATGAGCAGGTCAACATGCCGATCGGTTCTTCTGGGGAGTTCCCTACTCCGCTAACGCTATAATCCGGTCAGGGCGAATGGATGTAGTGAAGTTACCATTTACTACTTAAGATATTGTGTTAGCAAGCAAGACGTGACTTCTCGCTGATGATGTTTAGTCAGGTCTAGTGCTCTCTCTCTATGAAAATAGTCGTCTGTCTCACTTCCCGAAGAGAGGGAAACCACTCCTTCTCCGTTCTTCTGCGATAAGAATGTTCCCAACGACTCGTTTGAGGCTGATATGTATAGTCCTAGTGGTTCTTCCGGGCCGAGGAGGCATTAGCACTGGTGCCTCGGAGAGGTCATCGTTGATTCGTCTAAAGGCTAGCTCTCGTCCTATACAAACTCTTCATCCTCTGTTGTCTTGAGCAGTGGGGCTAATGGATTTTCTCAGCCAAGTTGGAGATGAACCGTCAGAGGAAATGGATCTGCCCGATCAAGCGCTGCAACTCCTTTTTGCTTCTTGGGGAGTGGGATCCCGGCCCGTTGCTGCCTACCTTGATTCGTGGGGCGGGGAGCCGCGAGGGTTGTTTGATTATCTAAAAAGAATCTGGGTCTTGTTACGAGTTCAGCCCTGTCAGTGCTCTCAGAAACCGGATCAATTAGGGCTAAATAGACAAGCGCTAAGTCAATCGGAACTAAATTGAGTGGAGTTAGGGATCGGGCCCTGTAACTAACGCAAGCTGGGATGGCTGCGAAGTTCCTCGTGTGAGCGATGTCTTTCACTCGACCCTACCCACCACCCTGCTGAAAAGGAAGTTAGTCCTAAGTGGAAGGAAGCGTGAAGAGCCCCTACCTAAGCTATAGCAATAGCGCGAAGGAATGGATTTGAACGGGTGGGGTAGGTCTTTCACTCTTTCTTTTAGTACGTCAATAGATGAGTGAAGCGAAGGGACTATCCACCGATAGGCACGAGAGGAGTTCCTTCCAGGGGAGCATGTAATTGAAGAAAATAAAAATCCTCACGTTCGCCCTACTACGAAACTTACTAACCACAATTCCTTTAATAAACCAGTGATCTTTTTCATCATGTTGACGTTCCCCCGGTTTTTTTAGATGAAACAACTTTTCCACTCGTAACGAGCAAGAGAAATTGATCCATTTTGACTGGGTTTCCACTGGGGCGGCTTGAAAGTTTTCATTTTGTCATGTCGTCTAGGAAAGAAAACAGGGTTGATGACTTTCGCCCAGTGGTGGATGAAACTTAAAAAAAAACATGACGGGTCTATGAGTGGAAAATGGGGTGAGGCCGGGGGATATATGAATAGCTCATCACCCCGGTACCGCTGCTCCTGCAGCATCCGCTGCTCGTCCTGAGGTTTCCAGAAAAAAAGTTTAGAAGATGTAAATGAGTTGAAAAGAAAGAATGCTTTTAAAATATGACCTGATCCA